>JAOQGH010000002.1:6822996-6946465 GCA_025769975.1 Gallinago jamesoni | reverse complement strand
GGACAGGGTTGCACCCACAGCCAGGCCCAGTCTAGCACTGGGTCCTCTCTGTCAGATCCCCTTGGGTAACCCAGATGCGCAGCATAACTCTGATTAAACTGCCTTAACGAGGCAGAGTTAATTAGACCTCCTGAAAGCAAGCTGGGCCAATACACCCTACGATGCCATGGTGGCCAGGATGCTGCCCCTGCCCAGGCTGGTTGCTCAGTATTCCTGGACCCTCCAGAGCGGAATGGGGCACGGCACAGCCTCCTGCCACGGTGCCTGGGCACAGCCTCACCTCCACCAGCGCAGAAAATGCAGCTGGAAAATCAGCAACGGTGGCCTGTGGCCCAGGGAGAATTGCTTCTTTGACACAGCTGTCTTCAGCAGGTGAGCAGCCCCCAGCTTTGACATTGCTGTAATCTAGATAGATGGTCATAAGAATTGGATAAATTCTGCTTGTGCTATTTTATGTTGTTTTCCTTGTCTGATTGAGGCTGCAGAAAGACAGGAAAGAATTAAAGTGTCACTTCTTGGATTGCTCTAGTAAGGGGGAGATGCAGAAGTGGGGTGTCATGTTTTCCAAGCTCTGGGGCTGTGCTGCAGGGCAGCCTGTGCCCCACAGACCCTGGCTCTCTGCCCCCCCCACTGCCTGCCTCTTAATGGGCCACCAACTGGGTTAAAACTAACACACACACGTGTGTGCACATGCAGATGTGCATACAATAGACAGCACAAGACTTTGAGATTGAACTTTTGTTCAATCTCAAGTTAATGTTATGATTATTATCTGGAATAGGTATGGATTCACTCTCTGTTGCTCCATCCCTCCTCTTCACGGCCCCTGACTTACATTCTGTAGACTGGAGAGGCAGCTTCTTAAGCCTGGTTTAGGTCGCAGTGACCTATACCATTTTGATCTAGCTTTCAAACCTTCCGAGAGAGCTCTGCAGTCTTTGGCGAGTGGTACTGAGTGACCACGCTGCAAACCTGAGCTCTTCTGAGGAGTTCAGGCGTGACCTCTGCCTGCAGGGGATAAGACATTTCTTCTCCCTGCCCGTCTCTACCGATCATAACCAGCTCTTCTGCCAGTTATCCTGCCACAGGTCCCAGGGGAGAGCTGCTGTGATCCACCCCAAACACACGTGAGCTTGCACTGCCTACAAAGACAGTTGTGTAAGAGCTGTGCTCCCTAACAGCCTGACTTCCCCCAGCTTGTATCACCCGAGCCAGGCTGCTGCTAACAGCCTTGTCCACCCATGGGGGCAGAGGGAGTTTGGTGGTGAAGGGATGCACGAGGGGTGCAGAGCAAAGTTGAGCTATAAGGAGAAAAACGCTCAAACACCGAGTGCTGTCGTGGGGAGAGGAGGGATATCAGTCAAGTTCAGTATCTCCTGGGAATAAAATTCATTGCAAAAGTCTCATGGATGAGCCGGGCACCTCTCCTCTGCTGGACTCTCTCCAGAAAAAAAAGGCCTGATAAAGTATACGTGCTCCAATGGTTTTTAATTTCAAGCGGCTTGGAGGCACCCTGGGTTGTGCTTGCTGCTGTAGGAGCAGGGGAAGACCACGTGCCCACAGCTGTGGTGAGAAACCCGACCGGCAGCATTTCATTGATTTCCATCAAAGCTGTGGAGGGGATGGAAGGAAAACAAGCACCTGACAAGTATCTCCAGGGCTACGGTGAACACCACCGAGTATGAGCTGGTTAGCCTTCCTGGGGAAACGTGGATCCACCCAAACACCGTGCTCCGCAGTGAAAAGCCAGATTTCCCTGTGGTGTCCTGCCAGGTGTCCCCCCTCCCCGGCTGTCCCCCACGGACACCCCAAGCTGCGCTGCTGGCGAGACCCAAAACCCTCCTGCTGGTCCTGAGCGACCGTGGCCCGTCTGTCTGTCTGTCTCTCCCTGGTGCGTGTGAGCAGCCTCCGGGCACCACGGCGGGGAAACGGGAGCGTAAACAAGGGGATTCTCATTAAGAGACGTGCGGTGTTCAACAGCTTACTCCCACCCCGCCTTGGACCAGCGTGAGGAATTCATAGAATTCTTATAAATCTTGAGCCTTTTGCTTTCATTGAGGGTTTTTATTATTCCTTTTAAAATTTTGTTTGCTTTTTTTATTTTTTTCCTCCCTTCCTCCCCCCTCCCCTTAATCATTCTCCTGTTCAGAAGTTTCCTCTCTCCAGCGACGGAGAATTAAAAAGCTCTGCTTGGCAGAGCCGGTGAGCTGCACCAGCCGCATACTAAAGAGGACGGTTCTCGAGCAATGTGTGGGCAAAGACGGGATGCAGCCACTCGATCCAGCAAGCAGCCTTTGAGGAAAACCTGGATGCTCTTTGGGAGCCAGTCTGAAGGAGTAACCTGGTGCTAACCCCTGTCTCCCCAGCTTGGGGGTTACCATCATGACATTTGGCCACCTGTGTCATGCGCCGGATGCTGGAGTCTTCCAATCAACCGTATTTTTATGGATATGATCTGCCCTTCGGCTAACCTGCTCGCTTTTAAAGGTCCAGCACCTTGAAACACTCTCCTGGGTAATGGCTGCCCGTGGATATCACACCGTACGCGGAGGGAAAAGTGGAGGGGCCCTTGGGAGGATCAAGGGATCCTGTTGGGATTCTGGGATGCAGCCAGGAGGCAAAGGATGAGCAAGACAGGCCCCAAAATGAGCTATAGAGGAGCTGGAGGGATGCTGGAGCAACATCCTGAGGCAAAGCTGTAAGTGCCAACATTGCAGCTCAGCAGGTTTTGCTTTAAATGGGTAATATGCGGAGTTATGTCTAAAAGCACCATATTAATGAATTTCAACTAGCATTATGAAACGGTCTTGGAGAAGAAAAGAAATGTCCCTGCAGTGTGACCTACAGGACTGAGAAGCCAAAATGTCAATACAAATAATATTTCATTACTTTTTTAGAGCCAAGCGCTTCTATGTTAGGCTCTGGGGTTGGTAAAGAGGTATATTCTGAGCAAAGAGCTGTATTTATAAACCCGATTCTCTAGCACGTATCTGGTAGATATATATCTTCTCTAGCATATTTCTGGTAGAAAAAAAAAAAAAAAAGAGCAGGTTTGAGCCATAAGCAGCAATGACCCCACAGCCCGGTGCCCCAGCATTATGTGCCCTGACTATTTTCCCTTTAATAGTAGTTAGGTGGCTAATTACCTGAAGGTTGCAAGCTGAAATCTTATTTTTCATATGTGACTCAGTAATTAAATGACCCCAGTTGCTATTATATAATGTAAGTAACAGCTAAATCATTTTAAAAGAATAGTCAAATTTGACAGACAGCTTAGAGTAATTTCGTTTTATATTGGAGTCTAATACTAAGAGATTGCACAGAAAGCAGAAGGCAGCTGCCTGGAATAGTTAGAAATTAGCGTGTGGAAACCAACAACTATTATTATTGTATTACTGCTTGTAATTCCCAAACGGAGAATTAAATTTCTATAATACGTACAGCTTTTAACACACACACACACACACACAAGTGTTTTCATTTTCTGGCAAGGAAAACTCTTTAGGAAATGATACCATTGAATGTACATTTCCCAAGTGAGGGGGTAGGGGGGAAACCCCAACCTTACAAGATGTCTTTGCACAGGGCTCTGGCCTTCTGCAGATCACACTGCAGGATTGTGAGGGTTCTTCTAAAGGGCTGGCAGAAAGGTAGATTTATTATCTAGAGATGAAAACAAACTGATTAGCTTTTTGAGCTGTAATACACATTTGCTGTAACTGCATTTAGCTTGGAATTCAGCATTCCCTTGCCAAAAAAACGAGATGTTCCCTCTCCCCCACAAACCCACAAGACCGAGTGCTGTTTCTGCTTCTTAACGTGTGTCTGACCAAGAAGAGTGTGGCCAATTACCGGGCTGGTGACTAGGAATGTGTTTCAGGCTCTTGGACTTTAATATCGGTCAGTAAATTATTTTACCTTAATTTTAACAGGCTGTTACTTCTGCCTATCGGTTTCCATAGGAAGGCTGGGTCAGGCACAGGGATCCAGGCAGTAACTTGACCTCCCAGCCAAAGCTAGAAGTAACTCAAACAATCAATGCAACTTTAATTTGAAATGCTTGATGACTAATCTCTTGTTTTCTTTAATTAATGACCTACAGTTAATCATTATGAATGGTAAATAGTCTATTTCAGCATCGATAGCAAGATTTCCTATGGGAAAAATCTTTCTCTATAGCTTTAATTTAAATATGCATTTTCACATCGCACTTACCAAATCCTTACCTTTATGCTATTGCATGATTACAGGTCCATTAACTAATCACATTTGACAACTTGTTTATTGAGGGGAGCAACTATTTTACATCTCTTGCCTGGGAAAGAAAATACTCTAACAAACAATTATTCAGCAGCTGCAATCATGGAGCACAGAATTAATTGCTTTGAAGATCTCAGTCAAGAAGATCTTGATAAAAAAAAAAAAAAAAATCAAAGAAAATGTTGTTTGACAGAATGCATGAATGGGAGCGCCGGAAGGGACTCTGGGTTTGGAAGCTGCAGCCCTGCTCCGGGGAGCAGCCCAGGAGGATCCACACGCCAGACTGCCACAGGGGTGGTGGCTGTGGGAAAGCTCCTTTCCTTGTTGGTTCTTTTAAGCTGTAGTTTATAAAAACCAGAACTTACACGCACAATTTGATTACAGGATAGGGGTGCTGCTAAAAGGGCCAACAAAGCTGAGCACGAGCAGGTCTTCAGGCTGACACATGGGTTTTTCATACATGTAACCTCTGTGGCCAGCTTCCCCCCAAATAATTAACCCAGATGGTATGATGAGGCTTAATGATTATAAAGCACTTTAAGACTTTCTCCCAAAGGGAGCTGCTGTGATTCCACTGGAGAGGGATAAAAAGCAGAAGGCATGTGGGTGCCTGGGCTCTGGACCTGGCCAGGCAAGTGTCTGGGTGCAGGGCACTGGGGCAGGCAGCGGCGCCGGCCACGTTGGGTCTCTGCCACAGGTCCAGGGCGGCAGCAGGAGAGCTGGCATCCCGAGCGTGCATCTTGGTGCTTTGTTGGGAATAGAGCACCGTGGAAAATGGTGGGATCGCTGATGAGGCTCAACCTGTGTACTGAAGACATTAACCAGAAAGGAGGTTCTGATTGCTCTTCAGCTCCTTTGCGCGCGGGGTGTTATGGGGGGGGGGGTTCAGGGGGGTGACTGCTGCTCCTTCAACTGCATGAGGAGGAGTGTGGTGTCCCACACAAGACAGTCCCAAACTCTGCTCCACAGCCTGCAACACACCAGCCCAGCACAAAGCCATGCTTCCTTCTTTCAGCTGCTGTGCCTGGCGCTTTGCAAGCCAGCAGGGGTTAAAGGTGTCTGTCCCGACAGATAAGGCTAATTCCTACAGAGACACCAAGAGGGATGGAGAGCTTGAAGGTTCAAACGCCCTCATTAAAAGTGAAGTATGAGGGCTAAACAATATCATCTCTGAATAGTATGTCACTATAAAAAGCTGAAACAGTTGCCCAGTAAGCTGAAGGGAGGTGGTAACGTCAGATGTTTTTGCAGAAAACATTCTTATGGAGCTTCTGTGGGTCACATGAAATGCCTAACGCAGCCAGCTTTTCCATACTGCCCTCTTCTTACATTAAAAATACCTTCATTAGCATCATCTCTCTAGAAACTGGGAGAACTTGGATACTTTTCCCTTTCCTGCGTGAACTCAGTTCAGGAATTTGTGAGGATGGTGGTATTTAGGTCACAAAATGTCATACTGTTTCGCCAAATCCAGCGCTCCTAAGGACTAACGTCTCCAAAACAGGTGAGGAGCTGAGAAGTGGTGGCCTTTGCATTGCTCTTGTTGGGTACAGGTGAGAGCCCAAACTGAATTTATACGCTTGTAACTATGTGCCCTGATTCAAGTAATTGTGTCTGCAGGAACCCCTTGGCTCTCTTTAATGCTTCAATAAGAGACAGATGGAGCCTAACGAAATAATTGGCTCTACCTTTTCCTTTTTTTTTTTTTTTTTTTTTTGCAGGTATAGTTGACAGACTTTGCTCCACTGAAGAAAACATCCAGAAAAAGGCAAGTAAACAAATTGTTGCTGCAGTCTGTATTAATCACTCTAGCAAGCTGTAAAGTAGCAGAAGACTGATATGGTCTGGTTTATCCTTATGAAAATGTAAATAGAGAGTTATGCCTGGAAATCATTAACTTTACTTGCCAAGGAAATACACAATCATTTTAATGGATAAATGGAAAATTGTGCACCAGTCTGTAGCTTAACTGGCTACTGCAGGAGCTGGGATAGACCTGAGTCAGCCCCAAGACAGCAAACCTTTCTTTAATGAAGGATAATGATCAAGCAGATATTTAAGAAACTTTCTAATAAGGTCGTGAGTAAATGTGGTGTATTATTAGACACACAAATGAGCTCTTATTAAAATAATAACAATTACTGAGATATTAAAGGTATTATATAGTAAGTCTGTTTGACCTGGAGCAGGGTGTGGAATCACATTATTAGGATTTGTCCTTAAATTTTGTAAAGTAAATAGAAAGCTTTTTATTAAGTGAGACTCTCCTAACTTGGAGCAGTTTCCTCCATGTTTGAAGAGCTAGTCCACCCCATGTAATTTCAAATATGCCCCTAGATAAACCCAGGCTGGTGAGAGGAGCAGCCTTGTCCTCTGCTTTCAGTCACTAGGTCTGGATTGAGAGGAAGGAAAGGGGAAGTTGCCATAGGCCCTCAATTTTCCTACAAGACTAATCTGACTCTTGTGATGCCAGCCAATACATCCACAGTGGGAGAAGGTCAGTTAAATTGCTTCCAGTTTATTTTAAAAACTCTCAGCCCTGGCATGCAGACACGTGGGACTGAAGAGTAATGACCACTCAAAACCAAAAGGTAGTGAAGCAGCTGCCACCATCTGAAAAACAAATGTTGTGTGGACAAATCAGCTTCCTTGTGCCCACTACGCATCCGTGGTGTTCTTCCTGCTGCTGAGAGATTGGCAAATCAGATGTTAAGCTCATCATAAGGACATTAGGGACATCTTTCTTTAAGCACAGACCATCCTGGTCACAGAGCAATGGAAACGCTTTTGTTTGTTTTTCGTTAACGCAGAATGAGCAGCTAAAACGGAAACAATACTAATGAACATATTATGTTCTTGTAAATCAAGAGCACCCCTGAGCTAGAAGTGTGTGTTCAGCTCTGGGCACCCAGCTCGAGAAAGATATCCTCAAAATATATGTGGGATTTTGAATTAGAAACTAGTCCTGGGTGCCTTCAGGAGTACGGAATAATCCAAAGAAAGATGGAAAAGACAGGGACCATTTGCCTTCAGGGTGAAAAAACTTAAGCAAAATATTTGTGTTTTGGCACCACCTGTATAGCCAGTGACACACTCAAAAAAAAGGTGACGGACTATTACTGACTCTTTCCCTCTTAGTAAAAGACAAAATACAAATTTTGAAGCTTTGCAAGATACCCTCATGGCGTATCATCATGTAGAACAGCAAGTTCTCCAAGTCATCAGTGATGCGAAAATTTAAGTAAATTAAAAAATATATATATTTGGGTTTTTTTTATTATTATTTTTAACTGCCACTACGAATTCACGTCCAGACACAGACGTGCAGGGAAACTTTGACAGGATAAAAGGCTTCCCACGTCTGTACGTAAAAGAGCGTGTGACGACTAAGGGTTAGGAAGGAGCTGTCTGTATGTAACACGGCTCCACAACTTCCTCCTGCAGGTATTCCTGTCTCACCTCCTGACACAGGTGGCACTGGGCTATATCAGAAAAAAAAAACCTCAGGTGAGACAATGTATGTTATAAATTATGTTCTTTTGTAACTATTTTGGAAGTTTATAGAAATAGGAAGAAAAACCCTAACAAAACAAAAGATACTCTAGCAGTTACTATAATTTTTCCCCTTTTTAGGAGATACATGCTTAGAAATGCTTAGAATGCTTAGAAAATGTTGAAAGATTTTTTTTTTCCCTCATGAAAAGCAGTTTATTTTCATGTCTTGCAAACAGATTTTTCTGTGAATATATAATACATATACAAAAAGATTCCAATATAACCGTTTGTTAATGGTTATTTAAAGAGATCATCATATCTTCACTATGATCCCTTCAAGCAAACTGCAGCAACTTTAGCTGGAGCATGATTTTTATTGAATCGCTCAGCTGCACGAGCTTGCTGTGCAATTATCAATCACATTTTGTTTTTTTTTCCTGGACTCTTAAATCAGTCAAATATTCTAAAATTAAAATGTCTAATAATGCCCTCTACGTTCATTACAGTTCTTTTACCATAATTGGGCCAAAAGAACACTTTACTTGAGTGGCACAGTTAGTTAGGTTTAAATCAGCAGCGCTGCACCAGGCTCCAGCCGGTGATGTGAGCAGGAGCACGAGGCTCCAGCACAAGGCTGCTGATGAAAGAAAAACATTACGGGATGGCAGTAGTAGTGTCACTGGCTCCTTTATGAAGTCGCCTTACCGAGTGGATGGAATGATGTAAATCTACTTCATTTTCTTGCAAGACTATGAGAGAAGTAAGACAGCGTCGAAACCAAACCGCTTGGGCACATTTTGGGGAAACAAGGTGCATCTCAGAAAACACTCCTAACTTTGTGTATTCACCCACAGATCTGTTGGGTACGTTGAACCACGAGCTGAGCAATCAACGCCAGCTGCCAAAGGGGTTTTCTTTCCCCTTCCTCCAGTTTAGAAAACTGAGGCCAATACCGTTTGCTATCGTGAGTAGGAGCCTAGAGGGATACATTCTGCAGGCCCAGTAGAAAGGTGGATACCCATAAGGTCTGATTTTACAACAGCCACCCCCCATGGTTTATAAACTGGAGTAGAAGCTTCATCTACTTCAAGACTGAAGAAAATTACACCAAACCCCTTTTACTCTAGAAACATTTTTAATTTCACTTGCATATTTAAACAGAAATACAATGTGTTAGCAGTGAAAAAAAATAATTCTGTTCTAACATTTCACAGTACATTAGTGTCCAAATCTGCATTTTTCTATTAAGGCAATTTACTTTAATTACAAATCAACTCTGCATACTAGGACAGTATTCCCAAATATGTACAAACCTACAAACCATCATAAAATAACTATTAATATAATTACAATAGAAAAAATATAAAATACCAATACTAGTAAAAATGTAAACATTTTAAGCTAATGTCCTTAAAATTGCAAAAGGTACTGCCTATCATTCCAAGAGCAGGCGAACAGCTGGAGACAGTAGGTAGAATACAAGGTCTTTGTTCAGTCAATATTTCAAAAGCTGTTCATGTTCCATGAAATTTATATTCACATTTGGACTAGTAATTGCTTTCAAGTTGTACTTCCTAAAAGAAGAGTTCGGGTTGACTATTGTCTCTGCCCGACTTCAACACAGCAATCCCACGACTTAATTCCACCTTTAAGCAGTGAGCAATTAATTCCAGCGGCCAACAAGCAGCTGTGATTTTCAGAGCAGGCCTGACATGGTCCTTAGACAAGTACTTAATCATATGTGTAGTTCAGCAGTGGCAGATGCCACCACGGTGCTACACTGGGCAGTTTGAGCCGTTCATTCCAGGTACAGCATCTCTGGACAAACAGGTTTTACCCCTGGACCTTTGGTTTTTGATCACTGATATTTTGAGTCACACAACTGAAGCACCCTCATGATTGAGTGCAACTGGTAAGGTGGCTTAGTGGGAACCTTCTCCTTCAGTGCCCAGAAGCAGCAGTTAAATGGTTTCCACCACGTCCTGTAAGGAACAGGCTGCCTCTCTGCCTCTAGGCTCCCCTCACCTCCACACAGAAGGACAAAAGCCAACAGCTCCTCAGTCCCACACACCACCCAGAGATGGGCTTCAGCGCCCGCCTTGGGCCACGGCCCTAAAACTGCACAGCCTGGGAAGTGGATCAGGTGTAAAGTGCCACTGTACCACACCACGACATAGCTGGCCCTGGGTACAAGCAATTTATTGGCCGTTATTCCTTTATTTGAATATTCAGCCTCATTACAGTCAGGAAAACTTGAGGGGGGAAAAAAAAACAAAGGAAGAATTCTAATTTCTGAACAAGCCTATGCAATGATAAGGGACCGGTACCAGTGATAAAGTACTATACTTTAACTCTATATAGAAAAGTCAAAAAAAGTCACAATTTCCTCACAGATACATCTTCTAATTATAATCCTAAAATTGTGCTCTTTTTTTAATTACTAATATTTATGTTCTCCTGTGTAGACAAAAGCTGAGTACAAACGTGTTTGCTACAACTGACTTTACAGCTAAGACCAATGTTTCGTGGTAGCCTGCAGTTTTTATCAGTTAAACCAACTTGCTTAAGAGAAGATGTGAAGGCAATAATAAATGGCAATGTAGAAGGAGGAAAAAAACAGACTAGGTCAGTAACAATAAATGCTAAAACATGAAGTCAACTAATACTTCATAATAGGGATTATGTAGTGGTTGCTTAAAATAACAGAAACTACATTCAGTAGCAGAAGCCTTCCCAGCTTCTAGCCTAAATGTCCAATTAGTTAGACAAGTCTCAACACTGCCATGATGCTTCACAGGACTGTAAAAACAACATTGTTGTTCTGAACCAGGATGATCAGGGTAATTAACAGCCTAGTGTTAATCAGGGCAATATAGTGAACTGGCTCATATGAGTCTAATTTAAAGACAGATGTAAAATGTCAATCAAGACAACTTCATGTCTTGAACAACAGGCTGCACTTTACTCTTTGCTACAGTAGGCTCAGCTTGCAAAGACACCTGTGCTGAGGTGTTACCCATAAGAACCCTATCACTGAAAAACCAGATGAACATGTCATTTTCTGTAAAATATCAGTACTAGATCAAATCAATGTAGAATATTATGTTGAAGACAGAAAACTAATTTCAAAATGCAGTATTAATATGGAATCAACAAAAAATATAGGATTTTTTTTCCATCTTATTCAATTTTTTTAAGGCTAAAAGGTACACAAACTCAACTTCCTGTCTGTTTGCTTTTCCCCACCCCCTACCCATGTCACTGATGTAATAAAAACTCATCACCTCTCTCTACAAACCTTGCCTTGCATTCCATTTTAAAAATCAATGATCTGGAAGAAACTGTAAAAATCACTTGCAATAAATTTGCAAAGGACATGCAGACTGCTGGAGTAGTAAAGAATGAGGACAGGTCACTTACACAGAGCAATCTGGATCACTTCACGAGCAGTATTTTAATGCTGGTAAAATAATACAGTGTATATATCTAAGAAAAAATAAGGTAAGATAACAACAGGATGACATACCACATTCTTGAGAAAGGCTCTGAAGAGGACTTGAGCCTTAAGAGTCAGCAGCCAAAGCAATGCTTTCACAAAATAAATAGGATAATACAATTTTTGATGAAAGAGGGGAGGGAGATGTTAATCAGAGCAAGAGGCTCATGTTATGTCTCTATATAGTCCTGCTGGATCACTATTGACATGTGGCATCTAATTCAGATGTCACATTTCCAAATATTTCAAAACATGAGGAGTGCAGAGAAGAATATGAAGATTCACTAGACTTGGACAACGTTCATTGCCATAAGAAAGTTAAGGAATTCAGTACATCTCATCAGAGAAAAGGTTAAAAGGGACATAATCATGATTTATAACTACACACAAGCAATTAGAAAAGCTGATAATACAGAGATCAATATAAGCAATCAAATGCATAAAAAGACCAAAATAACTTAAGGTGGAGCTAGAAATGCAAATAGAAAATCAAGTGAAAAATGTACCTGGGGTAATTACCTATTGCAACAGGAGATATGAGCGAATCCTCATCACTTGAAGACTTTAAATTAATATTAAATGCCTTCCTAAAATATGCATGTTCAGTTCAAAACAAAGCCACTGAATGTAATAGAGAAGCTGCTCCTTGAAATTCAATGGCCTGTTGAATTTAAAAGTAAATCCTCATTATGGTGCCTTCTTGCCTTATATATTTATGAGATTTATTTTAAAATATAACAGGTAAATGGAAGGGGCTTTAAAGAATAAAGGTATTCTTTCGTTCCAGAGTGCAGTAACATTTAGGCTAGATTTAAAGCTAAATAAACTGCAGCTGCGTTTTGGAGAATATCCTTTCCTTCCCCCTGTTTATTTTTCCTATTTCTTGTTCTGAGTTGCACAGTCCACTTAGTTGACTGTGTCTAATTTACATAATCATGTAGTTATTCTTCAGTTTTTCTGTTCCTATTTATAAACCATTCACAAACTATCCACTTAAGTAACAGCATGATTTATTGTAAGAATGATTATGGCTGTTTCAGAATGAAAATGGAATGTGATTAAACAAAGAATGAAGAAGGACATTCTAGAAACGAAGGGCTCTAATCCTGCAAAAGGATTTGTAAATGAAACCTGCCTCTCAAGTCCCATCCCAAATAGCCAATTAACTACTGAGGGAATTCAGCAGATACCTTCACAGCTGTGCAGCAAACAGCTTAGCAGAAGACAAAACATAGATAAAACAAACATACCAACCATGCACACAATATCTTCTGGAGAAATGGTAAAGCTCCCAAAGCAACCTCCACTTTAGAAAAAAAAAGAAAATATTAAGAAAAAAAAAAGAACCCTATGTATAAAGTTGCTGATATGACTCTCTCAACACAGGTCTGAATACCAAGGCTCTAGAGGGACATCTGCAAGCAGACCATTGCTCTTGGATACGTTCCAGCATCTGAGATAAATGCATCAACCAAGGAAAAGGTTGGATATTTAAGCTGTGGATCCAGGAGAAAAGAATCTTTTCCATATGCAATAGATGTTTTGCAGGTGCCACAGGAAGCCTAATAGCCCATGCTTCTTACAAAAATGTTGAACAGCCTGACGGAAAAATATCAAAGTTCAATATGTTCACCTGAAATGCTTATTCTCTGTTATTTCAGAAAGAACAGCTGGTGAAAAACCCCTATTTGTTAACCAAAACCACTGCAGTGTTTACAAACCAGCTATCTACCAGGAACAGCCGAGAGGCTCCACAAAGGAGAAGCCACGCTACAGAGCCCCATTCTTCAGAAAATACTACCATAAAAATGAAATCCTGAATAGGTGTTCATATGCAGTACTGCTTTATATGTTCATGTTAGTCCAAAATAAGCAGCAGAGATGGAACACATTCTTACTCAAACACTGAAAATCCTGGTCTATTCAGTCAGCGCATGCACCAGCAAGAACTTAGGAGATCCCACACTAAATTGATAGAACTGCTTCAGAAATTCATATGGGGTTACAGAGCCATTCAGAAGAGCACAATAACTTTTCATAGGACATTAACGTATAAGCAGTGGTTCCCAAACAGTGAGGGAGAGAGAAGAATGTTTTAGGTGAAGACAAGCATGGAGCCCAAGAAAATTAGTTTTGCAAGATCTGTGCTGAATATGTGTGAAATTCCCATTTGAAATAGTCTGAGGAGCTGCAGATGGTCTAAGCTGAGGGACTGCTGGAAGGCAACGGTCACGTCCCTGCTGCAGGGACACTGAGTTACCCTGAAAACTGCTGGTTTATCAAGAAGAAAGTACTGAACCGCTCTTTTCAGGAATAGCACCGTTATTTCAGATAGAGATAACCCCCTCTGTTACCAGTGCAATTACTTAGATGTTAGCGATAATGAGTACAGCTGAGACTGCAGCTAGTAGTAATGCCCTGCTTAAAAGAAAAAAACAACTTCAGCCTCCATAATTATAAGCTATATGTTAGAAAAGTCTATTTTTACTCAAAAGTTATACTATAAGACTGAGAAACCTTTGATTTCACAAAATCTTCTCAGCTAATTATGGTTTCTATGGCTGCAACCATGATCTAGGGTCTAGCATTTCTGTAATGCATTTCTGTCTCGGGGTTAGTATTGGTTTGGTTTCTGATTCAGTCTTGGTAACCAATGAAATGGGATTCCCATGGCCAGCTAAACTGTTTTTTCTACAAGGACCAATTTTGCGAGCAGCAGCAATGGGTGTCTGCAACTGCTGCATTATTGTAGATAACTTTGAATCAAAGGAAGAACTACTAGCAGATGTGCAGTCAGACTTCTGGTTTTCCTTGCCCAATTGCTCTGTATTCACCTGTGCTTTTGCACTGTATGGTAACTTATCAGAGGGTGGAGGTGGAGCTCTTCTTTTCTTTCCTCTGCCATCAACAGGACTTGCAGTATCCTTTTTTGAGCCTGGATGCGTGATTTTCTGAACAACCATCTCATGAGATCCATCAAAGAGTGAAGCCCATAAGGAAGATGCAGATTCCTTTTGCTGGCCAAGCAGGAACTCGCCATCACTCTCTTCGATTTTTCTTTGTATGATATCAGCTAAGCCCTCATGTTTCACTGGAGAATCAATGCCTGTAATTTTAAGGGACAGCAATTAACTCAGATTAAAAAGCTACCAGTAATTTTACTGCTACCTATTTCAGTACTACCATTCAGAATACAAAGCTGTATTAACTGTGTCTCATGAAGTCTGGGCTACTGCTAATAGTACTAATGGATGAAATGGCAAAGGTTACATATGCGCTTTCAAAGAGAGAACTCAGGTGACACAAGGGAACTGTTTTCCTGACAGCTGGCATTGAGGCAACCGGGTAGGCATTGATACTGCTTTCCAAGGAAAAGTAGAAAAAATAAGGTACTACTAGGAAATCTATATATAGTAGATATTAAACATATTTTGTTGTATAGTGTTTTGAAAATTTCGTTTCACAGAAGGCAGAGGAAAAAGTCTATGACTAAATATTCTTGTGCTTCCAGCCTGCAGAAATTGGGACATCTTTACATATATCATTTTTCTTTATATTCTTTAAGACTGTCTTGCTCCATTTCTCATCCCTCATATTGAGTTTTCTATGTATACTGCTGTAATACTAGCCTCCAAACACTATCTTTGCTACTGGGGTTTACACATTAATGACTTTCAACACATTTTTAAACACAGGGTTTTGCCTATTAATACTACAAATAAGCAGGAAAAAAAACTGGTCTATTAAGAGTGAAACAGAATTTGTGTTCTGCTCCTCACTGACGTACTTGAGTAGTAGAATTATGCTACAGTGTTAACTTCGTAAAGCTTCTATGTACTTGATTTATTGCCTTTTCTGCTCTGCATTCCCAGCTTTCACAGGACTCTCTTGACTGTTCTGTGCTCCGACGCACGGTAACTCAATGACCCACACGGCATTTTGAGCATCTTCACAGGTCCGATCTCAAGCAGCAAGCAGTCAGGCATTTATAGCTGTACAGTGTTTCTCAGCCAACACTGCACTGGATCCATTAGAACAAAGTGACCTACTTTTTTAGTCTGTAAATATTATTTCTGTAATGAAACTATTAAAATAATCCTGCTGCATACCATTTTGCTCTGTAAAAATAGAAGTCTCAAAGAAATGCTAGATAGATTTTCTAAGCATATTTTTCAACGACATTACCAAAGACCAAACAATTAAGTAAGTTATGTTAGGTAAGCCTTTAAATAGCTTTATGAACAGCAAATTAATCTCATGCAACTAGTTAAAGACATTATTGGTTTGCAGACCAGACTATTTTGCCTTTATATTTCCTGAGCTTTATACTACACTTATGACGAATGTTTATTTCTAGTGACAGCTTTTTTGAATGTGTTCAGGGCTCACCAGTTAAAGTCCAGATTGCAAATTTTTCTTTGGCTCAAAGTAAAAAATGCATTCGCTGTTTGTGCTATTACAAATTCAGATTTAATATGAACTCCTTGGTATGCAATTATGTTGCTTTCATTGTCTGAATTGCCCTTGAAAAACTCTGTGTTTCAACATAACACCAGAAGCCATCTGAATACAGACAATGTTGTTTCTGTTACCCTGCAACTTGAAAAGACAAATCCCACTTACTCATATCATGGTAGACGGAGGTCGCTTCTTTTGTCAAGAACAAAGGTGGTTTCCGTGGTGACATAATCTCAATTTTCATAAGTTCTTCACAACAATGTTTCCACTGGCCTGAGAGAGAAAAGAGAACAATGACTGGAACTTAAACACTTCAGCTTGAAAAAAATTGAAGTTATTAGGTTGTGTTAGGAAACCATCTCCAAAGCCATGCTAAACAGCAAGCATTTACTGTTGTTTAGCAGGAATGCTCAAGATGCTTTTGTATTTTCATCTCTGTGCTCATTCTAACTCTTAGCACAAAGGTCGTCAACTTTAACTTAAACATCCCAGCAGTACAGTTATACTACAATGGTTAAATATCATAATTTGCCTTCAAATCCTCAAACACAGTATAAATTCATCAGAAAAAAAAATCCTAAAAGATAATTCAAGGTTAGCAAAGCTTCATGAAGTTCTCGGGGACAACCTCCAATATACTGGAAGCTGGATGTTATACAACAATGTTACAGTAAAGGAACATGCTGTCTTTAATAGAGGATAACTTGCCTTTTATCCGTTAGCATACAAGGAAACCTCTTTTTCTATTAATAAGATTTTGACCTTAAGGAAAACAAGACAGTAAAATTACTTTGTTCATACCAATCATTCCAAGTTTTCTGAGCACATTAATTTTAAGAGAATTTTAGAACCAGGGAAGAAAAAAGGCATTTAAATGCCAAGTGACCCATTTTTTCTGAACCTAAGGAAAATGTCTCAAAAAATCCATGGGTATTCTATCTATAATGAATAAGAAGTAGTTCTTCTACCCCACTCTACAGCTAATTTAAAGAGGATGCCCTAGTTTTTTCTTGGTGTGTTTCTTTAATTGATAGAGCCTTTTCTCATTGTAAATCAGAGCTAGAAAGGACCAGAAATACGAACTATAATACCTAGTTTCCACAACCTGAATTCACTGATTTTATTGGTGTGGCCTCTGACTAGGGACTGATTTTTCATTAATTGACCTGGTTCTGTTTTCTGACCTGATAAAACTGACTGTCAGACACCAACTGTACCTTGCTGATGACAGCATAATAACTGACAGTTCTCTACTCTTAATAAACCCATTAGTCAAACTACTAAAACAGAGGAAAAAGATCAAGACAAATTAATCCATATAGTTCTTATAATAAATATTTGGTGTTAAACAAGCAACATCGTATAATACTTCAGTACCGTTTCACTGTTTTACACCAATAAATGAGTTTCTTGTCTCATGCAATAACAGTGTTGTTCCAGAGGTTAGCCAAAGGATCAGGGTATCAGTTTATAATCTCATTTATATCATCTGTTACAAAGCCTCAGGTACAGCTTTTACCAGGCTCAGGTAAGCAGCGTGTATTTGCACAACTGGAGCGTGGCTAGGTGAGCATATTCCCATGAGACAAGGGGTACAAAAAGCTCAGAATTACCAACAGAATCGAGTAATCCTTCCTGCAACAAACTGCAATTTAATTCATCCGTAATACTGTTGAGCAAGGAAATCCCATACACGTGTGCCTACTTGCAAGGGGTGGCTGAATCTGCATCCTAGCCAAGGCCCCAGATGAATCCAGCATCCTCACCACTTCCTACTAAGGCTTACACACACAAAGGAGAATCTCACAAAACCAACACAGCACTGGTAGGAAGCCCAGGCAGAGGTGGACTCCCCCTGCTACAGTGGAGGAATTGATGATGAGAATTTAGCAGTCTTTGAAAAAAACTTATCTAGATCACTGCTATAAGAGATCAAGCTTTTTTGAGATTGATAGACGTATTCCACTTCTGGTTTCCTGCAAAACCCCAGACTGAACTTCGGTTTCGTCAAATATTTGCCTTCCAACGGCTTAGACCACCACCCCATATTATCCCAAAGAACATTTTCATTCTCATCGCTGCAAACAAAGGCTTATGAAGCAATTCCAACTCAAATTGTTCAAAGATCCCTTTGATGTTACTTAACGCCCCATGGTGGAGGGCACGCTGCCAGCACTGCTCGCTTACTTACTCAGATCATAAAAGTGCTGCCAGAAAGCCTCCATCCACTTATGAAGGTCATCCCTACTGTCAGTAGCAAAAAGTCGCGTCACAGCCGCTCCAGACACAGGGTTGATAACAGAGAAGTTATTAGTTCTTCTCTTGGAGTCCTTATCCACAGCTCGAATTCTGGTTTCCTAGGAACGACAAACTGTGGCCATGAGTCATTGCTTCAGCTCCACACTGGCATCACCTTATGGGCAATATTCCAATTAAAAAAAAAAAAAAAGAAGGAACTAATTTCAAGAACTGCTTATAAAAACATTTTCTCATAAAACTATAATAATGGCATAAAATATGAAAAATAAGGGAATGGAGCACAATCATCACCGTTTAGTTTAAACTACAGAATGTATGTTCTAGGTTTCCCCTCCCTCTGCTTTCACCAGCTCATCTCACACAGTTCATTCTTCTCCACAGTAGTTTAGTGAATAATCTAAAATAACAGCAAGCAGCTCCTTTTCTCTGCACTCTTCAGCTGGACAACCACATTGCTACAGCTACCACTTAGGTCTCCTACTGTACTTCTGTGTGCCATTATTCATGCAGTGTATTCTAAACTCATATCTATTTTATGTTCATCTCAGTGAATCGGGACATACTTAGTGAATAATACTACAGTGACAGAAAATTTAAAAAGAAACTTATCTAGTCCACATTTAAAGGAGCATTTGTAGCAGTTACCCATACTAGAACAAATTTCCAGCACAAAAACCCATTTTGCTCTAATAGTAAAAAATTCTACTTGTAATTTCAAAATAGACATTTTGGTTTTGCCCTAATTAGGGAGAGCTACATAGAAACAATTAAAAATATATGTGAGAAGCACATCACAAGTCTATCAAATTTCTTCAGCTAATGGTAGAAAGGCTCTAAGATTATGCAGCAGCACTGTTACAGCAAAGGTTTCCCCCTCTTTTGGGGGACATAGTTCAATTGGGTTTTATCATCTAGACTAGATCCAGTGGTATTTTCATACTATCTAGTTTCTTTGTTATGGCATTACTACACACACACAAAAAAAGGCACAAAGCACTTACCCTTAACTGAGTGAATTATTTTTTTTCATGTGTAAAATACTGAAAGATTTCAGTAGAAGTCTAATATAACACACAACTGAAAAACTTTCCAGAACGCAACTGGTCAACATTGCTGCTCATCACAACATGGTGAAAAAATTAAAATAACTAACATTCCTTTTATCTATGAGAGTTAAAGCATAAACTCTGGGAATATCTTTGCATATACAATTCAACCGGGCTGAACAAGAGACGGCCTATTATAACACTGTTCTTAAAAGGACTTTCGGCATACCCAGGAGAGCAGAGTTCCAGTGCCAGGAAATCAGCTGGCACCCTACACCTGGCCAGCCCTGGAGCCTGGCAGGACACAGGGCCACCTAACGCACGTGAAGACCACGCGGCGCCCTCGTGCCACAAAGAGGTGTCCCCTGGCATGGGCAGTGCCCCAGGTTTTGAAGGAAGCCAACAACTACAGCCAGGGTTCTGTCCAAACGTCTCCTGTCTGGACGGACAAAGAATCTGACCACAAAGGTGGCCATGGGGCATTCCTCAAAATACAGTGGGGACAGATTAACCATGTTCCTTTTTTACACAATTCAACCAAATGTCAAACATCTGCTAAAGATGTTAAACATACACCTACAGAAATTAAGTTTACACATGGGATCCCATGTGGATATGCCTACTTCTGATAGTCAGAAAAACAAAAATTCTTCTACAGAACATTCCCCAGATTTTAAATGCATTACTGAAGTAACCATTTGAAATACCAACAGCTGCTTGTAGCATATCTGATGGATATGCTCATTTAAATTCTTCTGTCTAAAAATAGGAGATGAAGTAATTCATCCATAAGTGCTCTATATCCCATTAACTCAGGTAACCATAGATACCAACAAAAAAATTAAATCAAATAGATTAACATTTGACAGGTAAGAACTTCAAGCATACCATACACACAAGTTTATTTAATGACGTTTGCTGCAGGTTTTATCCCACAACTATGGTATTATTCAAAGGAGATAAATCCTAAAGCAACAATCTGTATCTGATGCTTAAATATTTAAGGAGTGATACAAGCTGCCATTACAGTAATGGGATGATGAATTTACCAAGCTTGGGTGAATTACACTACATGCCCAGTTCTACTTAACAAATAAAAAAGAAAAGAAAAAAAAAACCAACAAAACCTGCCACCAAACAAAAACCCCAAACATCAGCAAAAAGGCATCTTAAGGTACACATTATAATAACACTCAACTTTACGCAGTCTTACAGACAACTGAACCAACTCTGCTACAGCTGTTGTAAAGAACAGAATTGTAAAGCTCAGAATAGGAAAACCAGAGTTGAATCTTGAACTCAAATGACTCTTTTGGGGAAGCTGAAGCCAGTTTTACGTCCTATACATAGAAGATTATTTTTTTGAAGGTGGGGGAAAACTAAGAGGGAAAATATTAGATTTTTTTTTTTTAAAATGCAATGTAAATACAACCTTTCCTCTATACTTTTCCCACAAAATCAAAAAATCTCTTTGCCTAGTAATACCTCTCTGAGAAGCTCATCTCTTAAGCTAAAAAGAAAGCAAAAACAAGGGAAAAAAAAGAAAAAGAGAGAGACTTTTTTTTATTGCAACACTTTCCTGCTAAGTCAGTCCTGACACACTGAGGATCACGGGTTATAAAGATCATTTTAAGACATCAGAACAAATTACAGTTCTTAAGAAAAATACTGAATAACCTATGATCCAGTTCTGTGTATCTATTTTAAGATTAAACAAATCAAATCACATATAACAAACTTCCTTCATATTTTTAGTACCAACAAAATAAACCAAGAAATAACAGCACAACACTGGAAACAAAATATATTCTGTTCATGTGTTGGTTTCTGCCGTAATGTTAATAATTCCCACGGGGTCTGTTTTAGGCAAGTGAGGAAATAGGGTTGAATTTAGAATTATGGCTTTCAAACACCTTAATGCACAAGACCAAATTCAGCAGATCAGCTATGAATACTTCCTCATTCCATCTTCACTGTTTTGTGAACATGTATTAACGTAACACCCTTCTGGCCACCGATGGTAACTATAATGTGTAAGTTTGATACAGAAACGCAGTATTACAATTTCTATGGCACTTAAGCGATCTTTGATGCAATGCAGCAGCTCAAATCCAGAGGAAGGAGACGGCATTATGTGACTACTCAGCATTCTGTACAGCCATTAAGCATGGTTTCCAAACCACTCCATTTGAGCATGCGTGTTATAAGGTCCACCATGTGGGATCTGGGTATTATATCTGCTTTCCCTGCCCACATCCACAAGCTCATTCAAGCAATTGCAGGACAAAATTAGCAATACTAAGGTCCAGATATTTAATTAGTCTATGCCTTCCCAAAATATTTTCACACATATGAAGGCTTGTCTAAGCCAACCAGTTGGACAGAGTCCTTACTACAGAGAACACAGGTATTTTTATGGCTGCTCTTGTTTCACCACTGCTGGAGTTCCCTGAGGCACACAAAGAATATTGCTCATACTGATGGCTCCTTCACATGGTCAAGAACTTGTAACGATCAGGAGGATGGGGCCAGTCTTTTTTCAGTGGTGCCCAATGACAGGACAAGAGGTAACGGGCACAAACTTGAAGATAAGAAGTTCTATCTAAACATAAGGAGGAACTTCTTTGAGGGTTGCAGAGCACTGGAACAGGCTGCCCAGAGAGGTGGTGGAGTCTCCGTCTCTGGAGACATTCAAAACCCACCTGGACACGTTCCTGTGCAACCTGCTCTAAGGGAACCCACTCTGGCAGGCGGGTTAGACTAGATGATCTCCAGAGGTCCCTTCCAACCCCTAATATTCTGTGATATCCTTCTGCTCGAGTCTGAGGGTGATCTCCCCGGTTCTCTAGAAATACTGCATGGTTCCCTTGAAGTTATGCTGCTGTAGCCATCTCTACATTTTCGAACTAATTTCTCTACCTGACCTAGCACAGAACAGATGTTCCAACAAAAGCTGTCATTTGAGGTCACAGTCTGCAGAAATGCCAGTTTGATTTTGTCCTTTCACTTCTGCTACACAGTTTAGCAACCAGTCTATGAACCCTGAGCCCATGGCTGCTAACGCTTGTTGTTCCTCGTCCTGTTCATCTCAAGAACTAATATGAGCATGGAGATAGCTCTGGGCCTGCTGCACTGCCTGGCACCAGAGCAAAGACTGCACTGGCAAAATAAGCCAGGAAGAAAGTCACGGGTCTACGTTAATTTGGAGCGATGTCCCAGAATACCTCAAGCTTCAGGCATACATGGCACAAAAAAGTTTTACGATCTATGATCAGGACACAATAGAATATGTATTCCAAATACTGAGCAACCAACACAAACTGCTGGCACATGCATCAATGTACTAGGCTATCAAGTGTTTTGTTATTCATTTTAAACCAAAAAAAAAACCTTCAAAAAATTTTAGGAACTGGCCCATAAGGAGTATTTCTTGTTCAAATAGGAGCCCAGCAAATTTTCTTTGCTACAGAAAATACATTTCTCTTTCCCTACTTAGTTGTGCAATATATTATGTTATAATCACATTTAGCTGGAACAATAACAGTAGCACTTGCATAATAGGAACTGCAGAAGCATTCTTGCTCAACAGCAGTAGCAGTGAAGTCATCTGAAGTTGAAGTAATGACTTTGCTGTTCTTAATGGCTTCTTCAAGTCTCGACTCAAAGGGAATGGGAAATAAGGCTATCAGTGTGAATATTTTCCAGGGAGTTTCTCATAAATCCAGATTATTTCCTTACTTTTCAGAAAGTATCTTTCAATTACATGTAAAGGATCAACTTCACATTACAACTGAAAATGCCACATATCCAAACAGAGAGATATTTAGTTAGAACGTCTAGAGCTGATGTTCAATCTCAACTTTCATTTTGAAATTGCTGTTTCTATAACAACATGTAGCAGACAAGCCCATATAATTAATTTGCTTTCATTTAATCCATAAGAGAAATTTCTTAACAAAGGAATCAAAAAATATCTGCAGGCATTAAGTTATTTTCAAGAGAAACTGTTTAAATGGTAAAGTATCCAAATATGTTTTAAATTGCAGATTTTTTCTGGTTTTAATTAAAACTGAAGAAGGATTCACAATCATATTTTCCAGCAGTCTGACGTTTTTGTAAAATGCTATAAAATACATGATTTATGTACCTTCTATATGTTAGCTTTAAGGATACTCTGCAAATGTACGGACAGTCTCCCAGCAAAGGCTTATTAAGCTGCATTTTAAGTTCTAAGAGTATCAGTAACTTGTAGGACCAAAATATGGTTATTTTAAAAGGAAAAGCAAAATTAGGATACAGACCAAAACAGAGACCTCCAAGGAAAGATATGAGCTAGCCTGATACATAACTTTTAAAATTACCGTCACATTTTAGAATACGGATTTAGTAATTCTAGAATTTATTAAAGTTTACCATTTCTGAAGAGATATTGTGAACAGCTGCAAAACAGAATTATGGCCAAGGCTGACTAGTGCAATTAGAAGCAACTGAAGAGGTAGGCAAGTAAGCCTGCTTAAATACGTATCACAGTCTAAACATTTATTTAATGTAAACATGTGAACAAATCGAGGGAAAAAATGGCTTTGTTAAAAGATACAGCACTAGTAGAATGGCGCTTTTAATTAAGAAACCACTTTAGATCTTAGCACACTAAAAAAGAATTCCTAACACAAACAGGTCATATTGTTATATCTGGTTTAAATGTTTTGCTTATATACAAGCCTCACTGTAGGTGAGGATGCAGTCATATTTTGCAGAAACTTTAAAGCCACCAAAAGCTGCTATTGCTGTGGTAAGAGGCAGTTCTTTGTTACTCTGTGTCCCCACACATTCCCAGTGGGAGCCTAGCCCCCTTCTTGTACCACGCAAGCATTTGTGTGGCCGTGAGCAAACTGGTAAAAGAATTTATTAAAGGGAACCACAGTGGAAGCCAACTCTCCTCCTGCCCCCAAAACGAGCTAATTTTAACGCACATCAGTTCCCGTGTGCAGTTCATCAGTCAGCTGCCCCAGCGCCTGCCCTGGCATAAAGCAGCGGCACAGCAGCCCGAACAAGGGACCGGACGGGAGGAATGCTTCTGTCAGAATCTGCGTTGGCACCAAGTGCTCACAGTAGCACAGCAGAGGAATCCAGATTGACCTGTGCTTAACACAGTTTCCAAATGTGTGTATTTACTTATGTAAGATGAATCCAGCTCTATCAATTGCAAATAACATTAAATCCTTCTGCCTGTCCGTATGCGATACTAACTCTTGATGACTGCACCAAAAGCAGTTTTTGAAAGCATCTGTTTACTCTAATGCTCACTGTTCTAGAAAGTCCTTTCAATAACATTCCGAAATTGAACTATTAAATAATTAATGTTTCTTTAGCCAATAGTGATATTTTAACTTTACATTTTAAAGTCAGTCTTTCCAATCAGGGTATGAAAAGCAGCAGTAATGTCACCTACAGAACAGAACTTCTGAAGTTATTGAGCTCTGTACAAAACCAGTATTAAGAAAAGCAGCTTATTTTAAGGCACTAAAATATTTTGAACAATTTTCCAGCTCTCCCAATTAAGACTGTGGCCAAATAACACAAAACAACAAAAAAGCTTTTGTTAAAATTCCACCTTGCTGAGGATAAAAGTCTACCACAGCATTGCTAAGGGACTGTAAGCAATACATTTCCAAGGACTGTCTTATGAAATTGTCATATAACAAGTTATTACTTTTCCTAAAGAAAAACATCCTCTTTTTTACCTCTATGTTAACCAGTCCAATGCAATAGAAGGAACTTATGTCCACAGCTAAGAAATGTAATGTCTTTGCTAAAAAATTCAGCGACTGCAAATTTCACTGAAGCATATCTCACCCATATGCTACCTATAAAGCATTCTGCATACCAGCAGCTTAGAGCCCAAATGACTGTAATGATGTCTTAAAACAAAAGCAACCTCCCTCAAAACAAACAAAAAGCACAAACCAAAAAACACCCAATACAACCATTTTTACCTTGTTGATGGAAACTGTCAACGCTGGCTCCAGTTTAGCCTCAATTTCTTCTGGCGAGTTATAACACAAGAGCTTGCCACCTCTCAGTACACAATACAGCCTCCTCCAGCTTGTTAGACCTCCTATCATTTGCTAAAGGGAAGAAATAGTCAGAAATTGCCAAATATAAACTACAAGTTAAGAGCATGTTGTAAGCTATCATCATTATAAGGATCAGCCCCATGTGATCAAAAATTAGCCATGCTGAATTCTTTCCTAAAACAAAGACTTCCTGTTGTAGAGTATTTCAGTCACTGATTTTTGAAATGTTAACAATACTTTAAATGCCTTTTGGTGCTTTACAGTTTTCACAGATTTATTGCAATGTGACACTAAAATACAGAATCTGGTAGTTCACACAGAATGAAATCTAGGACCGGTGTCTACTGTAAGAAAGAAATCACCTTTATTAACTATATTAATTACACAATAAGAGAAATAAAAAGAGTATCTCACTTTGGAAATACAGAGTATATTCAACAAATGTCAAGCAAAGACAGAATTTCCACTTTCTCAAATGAATTTTCTTAACAGCTTTCATAAAAGCATTACAGTTTCACAACCAGTTTAAAGCCTGGAATTCACTCCTTTCAAATGACCCAGCCCCTCTGGCCCTCTGTTATCACCTTCTTGTTTGCCTAGTTGTGCAATGAACCAAAATAGAGAATTAAACTGACTTCACATGAATCATTTTTGAAGGAATGAGTTTAAATATGGCTCGGTTCACCAGTCAGATTCACCATGCTGTGAGATGAACTCTTGTGCCAGCACAATGAGAGGTACGTACAAGGATGAGAGCCACTGGATTATCAGAACTGCTATCATCAAGCACCAGCCTAAACCAATTCTGAAACAAGAACTATACTTGATCTTTATGTAACAGCCTAAATAAATTTCCTGATAAGAACATCAAGGAAACATCTATTTCTTCATGCTTAGCCACTGAAGATACTGTTTGTAAACGCAGCTCTGAGAGAGAATTTTTCCCTTGCTTTAGGTCGAACTGGTGAAAAATAACAGTCCTCAAGAAACCACTTCAGGTAAAGGCAAATGTTTTAACAATTGACTCTTGGTGACAGCTATTAACAGAGGAAGGTGTAAATACAAGCAAGGTCTTCTTACCTGCTGATTAAGAAATCCTGCCATCATATCCCTAGCCATGCAGGCAGGCTGAGCAACTAAACGGCAGCACATGTTTCCATACAGGGGGAGCCAAAAAGAGGATTCCTCTGCGGGAAAAGACCGGGCAAAAGAAGGACAAGCACTTAGTTCTGAAACCCTGCCTAAAATATAATTTAGCTTTCTACATTTTTTTTTTAAGATCATGAATGTAAATAAGCATTTTTCTATTTAAAGAAAGAGATTTCATCTTATAGGATTAGACTAAAGCTGATTTTTAGTCTTCAGTAAGGTTTTTAATTAAAGAGAAAAAAAAAAAAGAATTTCCAAAAGAATTTCAAGTGAAAATGGAGATATTGTTCTGCAAGAACAAGTTGTTCTTACATATGATACAGCTCTAAATCTCATTTCACAGCTAGAAACATTTTGACAGATAACTACACTGGCCATCTCATCTAAGACATCTCAGCAGGATCCCTGAGCCCATCCCATCGTGGCACCAGCTACATTTACACAAGCACTTTTTTTCTGATTGTTTTGATAAGGTTTAGAATTTGTATCTACTTCTGCCTTCTGTACCAGAAGAGTACTTAGGATTCCAAGGAGTTTCTAATGAATTGCAATATCCCTCCTCGCTCAGCTCTGCTGTATAAGAGGCTCTGTCTTCTGAAATCAGAAGTAGGTAATACGATGTTCCATTGACATGACTCTGTCTTAGAGTTATGTTTTAAAAATGCTTGTAATGAAACAAAATACCCCAGTATATAATTTCTCACCAAAGTTATGTAAATTAATGACTTTAAAAGGCATTTCAAGAAGAAAGAGTATAAAGTACTAATAAAGAAAGGCTTACAAATATCAGAGATACTCAAAATTATTCATCCAACCTATCGAGAAACAATACCCTGTAACTCTTCAAATCTGTACTTATTCAGAATTAATGAAGTGTAAAGAATGAAGTTCCCTTTGAGGTCAAGTTTACCCAAGTAAAAGCTAAATTTCCCAGAAGCTACAGTGAAATACAGTGACAGTCTCATGCCTTAAGTTACCAATTAGAGTGGCGTAGGGGAGGGGCTATCCTTTCAGAAAATAATGGACAAAAGTATCAAAAACCCTACTGCTGCTACTTAAAACGTGACCTTCACTGGCAGCATTACCATAGTCCCTGTGTCAGTGCCCAGGCTGAGTGCTGCCACTCGTGCTGTCCCAGGGCTGCCCTACAGTCACCAGCCCAAACGGCAAGCACACATGGCTGCTGCCCCCTGCTAAATCTGGGCATGAAATAACCTCACTATAACTGAAGATGTTTTTCTACTTTCCTTCTGACTACAGAGGGAAAAGCTGTCTTTCATTCTGATACCCTTCCTTGCTTGTGAGGAGGGGAAAGAATTTGTATATCGCTACAACTCACGTAAGACCGAGATGCAAATGACAGAAGAAACTCCCAAAAGAATTACATTTTCATCTGGACTTGAAATTTTACTCAACTTATAGTTTATTCAGCTGTGTATAGATGCCTCTTTTAGAGCTGCTAAATATTTTATTAAAGTTTTTCTATATTAAGTATCAAGAAAAATAATCTCTTTAAGCTCTTTAGTCTACAAGAGGGAGAAATGCGAAATGTTACTGGTTTTTTATTTCCTTAAATTGGTACCATATGTACTTACCATTTCCTGTAATGGTAAGGTTGTGGGTCCTGAAATTGTCCTCAGCGCTCTCCAGCCCCAAAGTGGTATACGCTAGTAAACTGTACTTTGCTCCACTAAGTGTGGAAAAAAAAAGGCACGTTTAAAGACATTTCTGCTTCATGTTGCCCAGTCAGTAATTAAAGGGAGTCTAGACATGCCTGAGATAACACATTGGCTACAAGGGAAGGCCAAGGTGCAAGGCAGCACCTGTGGGTGACCACAGATTGCCACCCCTCAACATCTTCCCACAGAACTCCTGCATCTCTGGTTTCCCTTGTAAACCAACACTGTCCCACAGTCTGTTGGTCTGCTTCCGAGATCCTTAACTCCTGCCTCCACCCTGTGCATAAATCCAGTTCTCCCCCACCCCACAGCTTCCAGGCCGATGCCCCAAGGCCCCATCAGGTGGCTTTTCCCATAGCCACCTCTTTTGAACCTGCCAGCCAGGAGAGTTCTCCAGTGGCCACTGCCTACAACCTGGGCTCACGCTCACTGCTGAGCCAGTGGCTGCCAAAGGCTGTGCTACCCAACCTCTCCACACCCTGAAGATGCTAAAATCATCTCTCTCCTCTAGTCAGACACCAAGTAACTTTTAATAGTTTTACAGTTTTCATTCCATGACCTAAATCAACCAGATTCAGTAATAGGTTCTACAATTGCTATAGTTAATGGAACAACTGATGACATAAACTTTATCTGAAAATACAGGTTAAAAATTAAAAGGCTTTATACTGCCCCTCCATGTTGCTCTGCTCTTCTACTTTGCTTGTGTAGACTACACTTTATGAAACAGGTGCTTTTATATATCTATATTTTAGTGGTATCTACTAGCTTGATTCTTCGCGTGCAGAAATCCTACAGTCAGTTTTGTAGTATAAAGGGCTCTTTCACTTATTATGCTTACATGTTTTAGAATGTTATATCTTTGGTTTAGATTTTGCCTAGGGAAAAAAAAATCACATTTACAATTCAGTACAGCGCATGTGGAATGCGATTCTTGGAATAAACTAGTATAAATTTGGTACATGTTTAACCTTTTCCCCCAAATACTCTTCAGACCGAGTAACAGATTTACAGTCCAGCAATGCAGTAAGAATCCCACCTGGCTAATAGCAGTTTAAACAAAGTTCACAAGAAAACAAACCACTCAAAATCACTAATTACTCTCCCTAACGTGATCCAGCATAAAATCCTTAAGGTATCTTCAGTACAGCATAAAAGAGCTTAGTGCTGTAAAAGGTGAGAAGACACTAGTGAACTAACATCACTAAAAAATAGCTTTATATCTTATTATTTTTATAATATATATGTTATTTTTCCTAATAGCACAGAGGCAACATACGGTTTTAAAATCTTTGCCTCTGCAGAGGAACAAAGCAGATGCCCACCTAGCCCTAACCTTAATGAAAGATGATGAGGAGGAAAAGTAGCAAGTTTGCTAGCAGGGAGGTCTGTTACACATTTATCTCAAGGGAATCAAGAGAAAATTAAATAGGATATAACAATCTGGCTGAAAAACCACTGCTGTGAAATATTTCAAGAGGGCAATCTGAACAACAACTCATCAGCATTTGTATATATTCCCTGCTAGACTGTTCCCTGTCAAAAGATTCTCCACTGATTATGTTTTGCCATGCAGTTGAGCAATAAATATATTTAAACTGTATCAAAAAGTTCAGTTTCTTCTTACAGATAAAACTTTTGTGCTGATTTTAAACTTACTTTTTTTCTAAAGCATGACTAATTACCACAACAACCTTGCCAAAAATAATAGCTACTTCACTTCTAAAATATGCTTCACAGTAACATTTTCGTTCTAAAATACAACAGTCATTCCTTTCAGCCAGCTGCAATATAATTTATAAAATTTTTATCTGCAAATAGTTTTCAAATTTAACTGGCTAATCAGGATTGTTGACTACATTTTGCCTCTGCATTTCACAGAATTAGCTAACTGCCTTAAATGGCAGTTTCTTTGTATAACAAAGAATAATCTGCCTGCTGCATCTCATTCAGTACTTTGCATATCTATAGTATTTTACCATGTAATAACTTTCTTTTAAAAAAATCATCTTATCTCCACAACATGCCTATGGCAAAGGCTTGTTGTTAAATCTGTTTACTGATCAAGAGACAGAAGCACCAAAGTTGCCACACAGACACTGGCGTGGGAAGATGCAGCTATCTCACCCTTTCTATTGATGCACATAAATTAATATATCTCAGATTCCAGAATCTCTTCCTGAATATTAATCCCAGTGTTAGAAATCCCAGTCTTAGCTCACTCATCCAGATATGTAGTGGAGGAACTGTGAGTCAAAAAAATTATTAAATCTAATACGCTCACCTTTCAATCAGATCTTAAATAATAGAAGGTAAAAACAAATATAACCTTCAGGTATTAAAAAGAACCCAACCGTAAAAGTGAAGCCGTTACATTAAACTCTGTACTTCTAGCCAAATACGACTATGAATCTGCCAATGCAAACATAGGACACGGAAGCCGTGCCTCCAGCCCAGCAGAGGACAATACATAAAAGGCACTAAGGACAAGCCATGTGTAGGCCAGTTCTGCAAGTGAATAAACACGCACTTCAGGGAGTCTCTCCAATGATTTACCCAAAGAGCAACCTAGTTACTCTGGAATTAAATAGCATAACTGCTCTAAACATTTTCCTTCTACAACAAATGCAACAAGAAAAAAAAAAATTAAGCCGGAATAGAAAAATTAAGCAGGCAGAGACTGTATAGAAATGAAAAGAGAGATAATTAAGAGCAGAGAGAACACCAGCACAACTGAAGTTAACCAGCCTAAGCAACCATTCAAAGCACTTTGTCGCTAAGATTTTGCAAGAATTTACAAAGCTGACAGTTTCCTCACTAACCAGAAGGATTTCTAAGCCAAGAAGTTTGACACAAAGGGATCACAGTTTTTGGAAAATGGAGAACTTCACCCATGTGTGCACGGAAGAGAAAAAGGCCTGTACATAGGAAATCTACAGAGAAAATATGTTCACATAATACAGAAAGTTCCCTTTTTTGTTGCAGTGCAGTTTCACCTGCTGGACTGGTAAAACTCTCCGGGAATACTTGAAAGATCTCTTGTAATCTTGCAACCTCTTCCCCTTTATAAGGGCTATATAGCAAGGTCTGAATAATATAAATCCTATGGGGAGCCTATAAAAAAAAATTTGACAACTTATTTTCTGCCTGTAAAAACCCAAGAATCCTTTTTAATCACCTAGCAAAGCCATCATTGTTCATTTAACTCTGTTAAGAAAGTAACAGCCACTGTGAGATAATTATTTACAGGAGGAACAACAAACTTCAAGATGGAAGAAAGCGAAATACAATTCCAATTGAGAAACCCAAAGCAAAACCCCAGGGAGGAGGCAGCTGTTTAGATTGTCTGCTGATGCCTCTTCCTTAAAAGACAGGCAATCTGTATTCAAGCGAGTACGGCCAGCAAATAAACTAGTGGTTAGATCTGAAGCAAACTCTACCTAATGATAGAGTGTCATCACACAACTTGAGCTTGTGGAAAGCGCGGCCACCTGAGATGATGTAGATTGAAAGACACATTGTCATTAGCTGGAACACACGGGAAAGTTAGTGATAAAATTAGCTTTGCTCTGTGGATAAGATCTCTTGGATGTGTACTTTTGATTGAAACAGTAATATTGGTATACGGTAACATCAGTATGACAAAGACAGAATATGCTTCCTTTTAAAATCCAGGCAAATAGATACATGAAGCTAGACTAAGACTACAGTCAACACCTGGCAAGAATTTAAGAATTAATTCTTCACTGATCAGCCAAAGAAACAGTAATTCCTTGAAAAAATTGCTTTAAAAAAAAACCCTAAAATCAGTATCACTGGTATTTACAATTGAGGCAGTTGGCCTGCTTAAATCCCAATGAAATTAAAGTAGCTGGGAAATATTAGTAGACAATTAGCTTCATTAACAAAAATGCATGAAAAACTTAAGATCATTTTTAAAAGGAAACAGGTAAATTACTAGGAACAGCACTTACTGCTATGAACACTGAAAAGCAGTAAGTCATCTTAAAACGTCCTGTGCTGAAGTCAATGAAGAAAACGCCCATCAAGCAGCCTGTACCTGTGAAGTGCCTTTGACGGCCCAGAATTTTACTGAAAAGCCAGCAAATGGAATGGCCCCCACGTGCATGGCACACACCCCGCCAGCTGTCAGGGGAGAGGGCACAGGAGAGGTTCCTCCTCTCTACATACCACACTCCCTAATTTCACACAGCTCGTAACTTGTAGACACGTCTACCCGTCTGTCAGGTATGAGCAAAATTGGCAAGGTGCAAAAACAATATAGAGGAGGGAGTAAATGGGAAAGGGAGGAGGAGAGGGAGATGGACAGAGGGACACTGACTGATCACACAAGCCTGATTTTCTCCAGAGATCAAACTACTAATATTATAATGTTTGAAAATAACAGCGGATATACCAGCTAGCTAGCTGTACTGCAGAAAGATAAAGCCTACCCGTGTGTTTCAAAATCAGAACCAGGCCTCAAGGCTGAGCGACACGGTTGGAATTCACACCTACGTTCTCATTTCCTATTTAAAATGTAAATTTTTTTTTCATTCAGGTGAGTACAGAAATAATCACTTTCTTGGCTATTTTCCAAAAATTTACAATATATTTGACTTATTCAGAATCACGGATATTTTCTATATTTCTATATTCCTTTTTTCAAAAACGATAAAACCAGAATATCAATATATATAGCTTACTGGATGACCGGGTCAGGGGGCAAAAGCAATTCAGTGCTGTCTTCTTCCAGCGCAGCTTTGAGTTTCCTCCCTGTAGCTTTGCTGAGGGATGTTTTAAGCTTCTTTGCTAGTTTCTTAGGAGTGTTTGTTACACATAAAGGCTCCTCTGTACAGCAACTATACACTTCAACCTTCACCTGGAAATCTGGTCTTGCTTCATCACTGAAGAAAGAAGGAGGGAAGGAAAAAATTTCAGAGCATTTGTTAATAAATGGAGTATGCAGCCAAGGAATGCTGCTGCTGCTGTAATATATATATTATATAATATATATTTCTAATCAAGGGAAGGAATGCCCTAAGTTTTAGGCAAAGAGACACATTAATATGAAACTAAAGACTAGAGCACACAGCACTAACTTGGTGTTGAAATCATGAGATGGATGTTATAATTCAACCATAAACAATTGCAAACAGGAAATTCAACGTTTAGGTTAAAAACTGGAAAAAAACCCATGTTATGGAAATACACAGGCAAGACATTCAAACACTCTTAAATCTGCCCTCTACTCTTATGCAAAAATCACATGATTGAAAGCCTATCTGTGCCTATGGTCCTAAATCAGATTGAACTGTTTTAAAGATATGTTAGTGCAACCCCAACTCCTTCACATTACTGAAAAGATCCTATCTCTCTTACAAACAACAAAAATTGTCATTCAGAACGTAACTACCTACTGCTGACTTCTTCTGTCCACAGCCTAGGCTGACTCTATTTTCAGTTCTACTGATTCTCATGTTCTCAAGCTGAGTCATCAAACCAGAAGCCTAACCTCATCTTTCAGGTACAAATCACGTCATTATACACACACCCATAACAAAATCATCTCAAAGACCTTTTTATCTTGGTGGATACATGGCAAGTTAGAGCCCCTTTTCTGCTTTTGTTGCACTATTTCACAGAAAATTATAATGCTCAAGTCTCTTATCTTTGAAGAAGCAGATTTAAATATTTGCCCCCACTCCTAATTTAAACAGGTGTTTAAGAAAGTTTAAAATCTGATTTAAAGATCTGCTCTCCCTCAACCACTCAGTTTTCAGGATCTTGATTTAAAGTTTTCAGTAGTTCTAGCTTTCCAGTCCGTCTTCCTCAGGAGACTAAAATCTAAATTGCTAATATAAAAAATAAAGCGGGGAGGGGTGGAGTTAAGTGCCTCTCAGGACTCTCTTAAAAGCAGCAAAAAAAGTACACGAGAACACCTTTCTACTCTTTTTCCAGGTTATCTTCAAAGATAAGTGAATAATTTCCTGCCTAGTATTCCTCATCTATAAGGACTGTGGCTGTTGCAAATGCTCATATAGGTCTAACAGAACATGAGGTGAGGAAATGAAGGTCTGGTTTTAAGAGAACTGCGACTTAGGGAAACATCAAAAGAGACCGTAGCCTGCTGTACAGAATAATACTTAAAGCACTGCCTTTACTTCTGTAATACTTTCAGGTTTTAGTATTAATTTGTGTCCTTGAGGAACAAATTTGTTTCTTTCTTTATATAAAGAAAAATGCTTCAGCACGGCAAAAATGGAAAGAGGTCCAGTTCAAGCAGCACTTCTAAAACCATCACATCGTTATGTGAACAAAAACCAGCCTTCCAGAGGTGGGGATCTGCCATCCACTGAAATGAACAGGACATCTACCGATTCCTTTGCCCACAGAAAAACTTAGTGGACTTCAGCCAATCTTATTCATAATCATATCCACTGTCAAAAGAAAACAGCAATATTTGTACTTCATTCAATACAAATAAATTATACTCACAATATGGTTACATTTTCAAAACAGATATCTGTTATTGCTTTGTCCACAATAGCCACCTCTGTATCAAAAACCTCAGCTCCCATTCTGAACAAACAAAAAACTGCATAGCGCTGAGATTCTGGAGAGAGCCAAAGAAATGTTTTATTAGCCATATTACAGATCACAATACTAAACGTTTCCAGTAAACAAAAGTAGAATAAATGGTAATTCAGACCTCTAAGGAATTGCCCTCAAATTCTTCCCACCATAAATTTTGTATCATAGGATTTTATGATAATTGAACTATCAACCTGCTGTTTAGGCAGAACATTTGCAGAAGGAAAAATGCCTACCTCTGCTCAACTTTTTTTTCCCAATGATTATCAGGATAGTTTGTGCTAGCAAATTCAGAAATGTTAATAAAAATGCAATTTTTCTTTAATAAAACTGATTGTAAGCAAAAACCCCAAAACATTTGATCCAAAGCCTGTATCATTTTATGAATGTACTATATAGGATTAGACTATTTTGCCACGCTTAGCCCCTCTGACCCTATTGAAAATCAAAGTGAAATCAATGCCAGGTGACAGCTGGAACAGATTTAGGGTTAATCTCCATGACACAGCAAAACGCATGTACTTGAAGACTATCCAATAATACACTCAATGCCAACAGACAACTTTCATTTAAATTTCTCACTGGAAACAGCCTCCAACATACTCTCTCAAGTGCAGACAAGACATAGAACAACATGTTTAATCAGAAGTTGCTCAGCTATCCATTTGATAACAACACTTTTCTGTTGCTTCCTCTGGAATTTATCCTCAGAAGGAATTTTTAGAGACTAGGGTTTAAACATAAAGAACCACAGAACCTTGAACCAACTCAATTTGCTACAGCCAACAACTTCAAGTTAAGAGCAGCTATGTAACAGTGTCAAATATGGACCTGCTAAAAGGTCAAAGAAGGAGCTGAAATGAGCGTGGAATTCCCCATCCAGTTTATATTTACAAGCATAAGCAATTGCTTATCACAGTAGTTCATTACATCTCACATACTTTCTTTATTGCTGAAGTGATCAGAGTCTTTCCACATTAATGGTATTCGAATATCTAAAGGGGAAAAAAAAAGTAGGAAATTAAGTTAGAGCCAATACTGTAGATCTATGATGAAAACAAATTACAAAAAGTTTCTTGTTTCCTTTCCTGATGTTGGGAAGGTAACAGGACCTTGTACCCAAAGAATAGCATAACTATTTCAATTTTATTATCCATGCCAAAAGAAAATTCATCAATTAGTTCAACCTGTAGTGTCATTTTATTTTAGAAATTACACTAGGATAAAGAATATTTTAAACCTCATTAGAAAGTACTTGAACTAACATTTCTGAACGTCTGTGTAACATAGTTTTGAGAAGGTATTCTCAGAACTCAGAGGTTCTGAGCCCATTATTATGTACAGATGTAAACTGAAACTCTGCTTGCCTTGTCCTGGAAACCACTCATACAACTGCAAGAAAAACTTCCTCTTCTAATAGAAAGACTGGGATACTTATACTGAAAACACTTAAGCCTTATTTTGCTAACCACAGAGAAAATATCACTTGTAATCACATTCCCAGTTTGAATTGTCTTAGCTGGCATAAAAAGGAGTTTAGAAATTATTATTTTTTTAAACTCAGAAATATCCTTTTACTTCAGAATCATAGTAGAGATTACAGAACAATTACAGAACCATTATTTTAAGTCACGCCTGTCATTTTAATATTAGGAAAGTATTTTCTTCAACAAATTTTCCCATTTATCTACTTGATCCAACACAGTACTGAGTGACATTTTCCTACAGTTTTGAGGACCCGGGTTTAGATATAATGCTTCTTACTAGTTCTTTGTTAAAAGACAAACACAGTGTGGACTTTATAAATCCAAACTTGGTTTCTTAAGTACAGCACAGTGCTGTTTAAAAGTATATGCAATATATTAAGTGACACATGATGGCAGCAGTGAACAGCATTAGCTCAATTGTCTTTTGATACAGATCTTCAATAAAGGGGCACTGCTGACTCCTGTGCTGATCTCACACGAGGCTGATGGAAAAATCCACATATAGTACGCTGAGATGCAAAACAGTAGTGGAACTTTGGCAAGAGACTGTCATGTATTCCTCCAGGGTTTTACCCACAAAACTTCCTGTTAAGAGAAACTGCATATAGTCACTCTATTTCAGAAGTTATATTAAATGAAAAATTTAAATTTAAGTCAATTGTGATTATATTACGGAACATCTTATTAAACATGCTATTTCAGCTTTGAAACTTGCAAATTAACCTATTTTTAAGCGTTCAAGAAAACTAATGACTTTTCAACAGTGAACTGCCACTGTACAGTTTTAGACTGCCACAACTTCCTAAAAATCAATATGCCATCACATTCTGAAACTGCCTTTCACTTCTAAAGATGCATTTGCATAGTAAGCATTTCTAAAAGTAATCTTTTTAAAATAAGGAACCAGAAATAGTTTCATTAAAACAGTTACAGAAGTCTCTCTCAAACTTCAAAAATATTTATGTCTGTCAGAGACAAAGCACAGAATGTTTCTTTCCTAAAAGGCAAAGGACTTAAATTAACATAAATATGTGAAAATAGAATTAAAATATTTTTTTTCCATCTTTAATCATAGCAAACTCTGAATGACAATTTTAATGTGCCAAATAGGTCCTGTTAACAATCAGAGTACTAAAGATTACTTCTGTATGCCACTTCCAATATCATGCTAGCTGAAAAATTTACATCTTAGCCAGAAAATCATCAGGATATAGACAGTCAATCCCTTGAACAAGTTTAACATGATACTTGTAAATCAGCTTTCAATTCATTCTTGGATTGAAAGGGCTGCCACTCATCAAAAATAAAGATCAATTTTCACACACCTTAATTTCAGTTACCATTAGCTGTAAATCTGTGTGGATTCAAATTAGATACATTCATGCACTACAATTAATCAGATTTAAAGCTAATGATTCCTTTATAAAATTACTTTAAATTATGATTATGCTTTTTGATCAACATTTAATGTATTGTCTTCTGACATAATTGATTGATAAGAAAACAAATTACATCATTTATTCAGACACGCAGAGGATAAATAAGTAAAAATAATAGAAGTGTGAAAATCTGCGTAGTAAGATTAAGGCACTCCCCAGACAGTATGTAACATACAGTTGCTTTCTGGAGGAGTACATTCCTCAGTACTCCCGCGTGGCTGTTCCTGAACTTTTGGTGTTGGCCACACGATAGAACTTTTTTTTTTGTAATATTATAAGCTTCTGGCATGTACTAACCATATGAAATGCTAACGTATTTATAAGTGGATGGATTACTTTCCTCTGAAAAATCCATTCTACATCTTCAAATCTTAAATTACGTGCCCTGTCACATTACAGGGACTACCACTCACTCCTCGATTCCAGCCTCTCCCGGACAATTCAGTCACAACATCTCACGCTGCTTGTACTCACAACCTCATTCTCCACAAGGCAGGCACAAGCACCCACACGCTTGCCTTCCAAACACACAGGGCAACTCCAGTTGCAAATCCATGGGTGGTTGGCGTACAAGAGAGAAGAAATGCAACGTGTCTCATTTGCTACACAAGGATTGGGAAAGACAGGGAAAGAACAATAACAGGACATTACAGATGTGAACATTCTGCAGCTGGGGAAGCAGAGAGGGCCTGATTTGGCACATGGACACATGTGGCTAACGGGTCAGAGGACAACACAGGGAGGAACTAGGGAGGCATGTGCTAATGTCATCTCAGGATCTCCCAATCATGTATCTTGCCGAGGGGCTCCTAGCCCTGCCAAGCACGAACAAGCCCGTCCCCTGACAATTACTTCTCACGTACCCCAGTTCTCTGCTTCTCAGGCACACACAGTGGAAAATAAGGAGATAATAACAGGTGATCTACAGAAAGCATAAATCTCTCAGCAGAGGCCAAGAAGAACATTTAGGCTTTCCTGCTGTAGACTGGACCTGGCTAGGCTTCCTGACACGAGGGGTGAGGCATGGCAGCACCCCAGCACTCAGACAGTGAGTTCACAATGAGGTGTTTGATGCCTCTTTTTCTCCTTCCCCTCAATCTACGCCCTATTTCTGAGGATCATAAGTCCAGTTTGAGAATCGCTATGTTAGTAACAGGACAGAATCATTAACAGATGACACAGTGGTGTATTTCACCCTTTTATTCTCTTGTCCCATCAAAGGAAAACTAGCTGAATGTTTCACATCCTAAACAAATTTTTCAAACTAAAAATAGAGTCCTTACACAATTTTGATTTTCTAAAGATAACAAAAGTATATTATATGATCTTAATGTCTTCACTGCAGATGATTCTATAAATCCAAAGAAAGGTGCAACCACAGCACAGACAGGCAAACAGATGCTTTCATCCAACTACCATAAGGAGAAAAGACAGATACACATTCTGCAAACAGCTGTGCTGGCAGAAAACACTACTGAACCATTTGCTCATCACTCCTCCTCTACTAGGAGTTACCTTGCTTAAAGATATGTCAAAATATGCAGAATTAACTAAAACAGTTTAAGTAGTGAGGCCTTCTACATTATTTTATTTTTAATGAAACAGGTCAGGGAGCACAAACAGATCTGAAAAAAGATCTAGAAAAGCTAGAACAACAGCCACAATGAACAACTACACAACAAAGGAACATCCACTGTCAGCACAGACAAACAAAATGATAAATTCATGGTGCTGAAGTTTGAGAACAGGCTAGGAAATAGTATATCATTGGAAATCACTGTAAAATATTCTTGTTACTAGTTTGCATTGAATCCATACCACTATACCTTTGCTGTAGTAACGTAAAGTGCATTAACTACATAATACTTGCATACTAGTTATAATTCTGCCCTCAATTTATTAGACATACCTTGGTTGATCACATCAAAGTTTGGTTTCGTGGGGAGGAAAAAAAGTTGTCAGCACATTGACACCTGTTTAGCTTCAAAATATATTCAGGGTTTAGTGACAAACAGAAAAAAAGTATTTCCCACTGTAAAATTCCCTCAAAGTAAAATGGAAACACTAGGTAGGATCCTCAAAAGCACGTGACTTAAAAGCACAAGTCCCCTTGAAGCACGAGAGGATTTATGCCCCTGAACCACATACACACTTTAAAAACACCCATCTTGTTTGTATAATTTGTATTACAAGTTACTGTCCAGCCAATTAGCTCCTATAATTGATTACCCAGCCACTTACCTGTTATAGCAACCTTTGCTCTGCATGCCACCCGGTCTTTTGACCCATTTTCTGAAGACCTACTAAAAAGAAGAGGAAAAACAACGTTTGAGACCTGTGCATTTAGACTTCTAGAACTCGGCTCTTTAAGCGTTAAAAAGTGTCAGGCTTTTCATATTATAGCTCATTTCAAATGCTATTCCTTAAAGTTAAATTTGGTATTTCTGGTTTAAGATGCAAGTCGTCAGATTCTTGAGGATAATCTGGAAGGAAGGTACACCATCGATTTTCTTAATTCTCTAGAAGATTTTACTTCAAAGCTTATTTAACCTGTTTAACTTGTCTTCATTAAAAGACAAGTAGATTCATCTTCCTTGTCTTTTCCAGCTCCAATATAATCAATTATGTTATCAACTATTCCTCTTCTGCACACATCAATGAATAAGCAAATTAATTTATCTCTATTATTGGTTAGAGAATTGCCTTCTCCTCTATTAATAGAGATCAATGATAAAATGTTGCATTGTTAATACTGTGATTTTACTTGCAGGCAGATAGTTCTCTAAGCAGTCGGAGTGTAGATCTCAAGGTCAACCTTAAATTGAATCAAAACAATCCATAGATAGTGAGTAACAATATAGTGCTCTCCTTGTATCTGCCACTGCTCCTAACTCCAAACCAAACAAGGTGAAATGATAATCTCTACTGCTACCAATATCCTGCCTTCCAGATGCAGTTATAATATCTTCAAAAGTCACAGATTACAGACCTATGTAACAAAAAAAAAAAAAACAGGGACAAAATTCATTTGAAAACACTAGAATTTTCTCTCTCAGCCATCTTATCCGGATTAAGCTTTAACCAAATTCCAGTCTTAAGCAGATACTGGTCAAAGAACTGCAAATGCACTATCAACTATCAAAGATATAATCTAAATGGTAAAAAAAATAGGTCTATAGCTCTAACGACTTCCACGGTCAATTCAAAGGACCCCTTAAGACAGAACCCTAAGCAATGCATGGGATGTTCTAGACCATTCTGTGGTCACTGACATCAAAGACCATGAGATGACTAAATCAGCATATATACATACCTGGTATTATTCCATCATTAAAAACATAAATAAAAGATGAATCACTATAAAGATCTTCTCTTAGCAGGAAAAAGCATTACAACTGCAGTAATTACAGAACACCACAACTTCTAAGTGCTAGTTTTCAAAATCGGCTTTCACGGTAATAGCTGATATAGTCAGAAAATGCAGTGCTTTCCTTCAATAAATTTCTCCTGTAAGAACACACTTCTGAAAGCAAAAAGCAGCAGGGCTGTTCCTATAGATACAATTAACTGAAGCTAAGCACATACTCAAAGAGTTTCCATGATAAATTACAATATAATATTTCATTACAGTAATAACCTGAGAGCAATAGTATCTCTGCATCATGATTCTCAACATTGCACTCAAAATACATTCCATTAGGCAAAAAATCACAACATTATTCAAATAACCCACATATACTTTAGCTCATTCAAGAGTTATAACGTGAGAATATTTTCAATTAAACTGATCTTTCTTCATATTTACTGTTATCTTTTTTAATACTTTGCTGTAGTTAACAGAAGTGGCCAGCAGAGGGTACCAATTAACCATGATGATTCCATCATTACAGGGACCCTAATAACAATAGAAAGAATGAAAAGTAGAAATAGGTATATTCCACTTGGGATACTTTTGGTTTTGTTCCTTCAGACTTGGTTAGGTAACTTTCATATGCGAAAGATAATCAAGAAAGTATGTCTATTATGTTACCTGATATTCAGATGCTGAATTAAAGCTTAATGTCAATAATAAAATCTACCCAGAAAAATATGACTTGCATTTAATTTTCTAAAGTAAAAAGAAGACACTGGAATGGTCTTACAAAGTAATGTTCTAAGGCAGCAGTAATGTGTGTTTTTATGGGAGAAGAAAGGGTTTAAACCCACTTTCCTGGACAGGCTGCTAAGAATTCACGTAAGCAGAAGCCCACTTCACAATGCTCCATTTGAATTTGAGCCGTTACTCACAGTTCTTCAGCTCTGCATGAGATCGCCTCTTCTTTTTTGTTCTGTAGCTCAGTCTTGTAGGCAAGTATACGAGCATTGCAAACCAGCAGGTTTTTAACCGCTTGCAAGAGTTGGTCTTTTTGTGTGCTCACTGCAAGTAGTTTACAGATGCCCTCTCGCATGCGGATTTCAAAGTTAATCTTCTCTTGGATGTCACATTCCTAAATAGGCAAAAAACAAAGGACTAAACAAAAATCCAACTAACAATATCCTGATTTTTAACAAGCTCTACTTATTTCACGGTTGGGACAGAAAACCCTAGGTTACAATGGTTACTAAATGTAAAATGGTGGTTCTCTCTTCAGGAGCAGAAGAGTAAAAGACAGGACGTAGCAGGTTCACTATATGCAAATTTCAAAGCAGGTAGTAATATTAACTCACCATAGCATCTGAAAGTTACTAAAAATTTACATGCCTCAATGTGTTATTCATAGGATAATAACATATGGTCCCGTCATATGGTCATTGAGAAGCCTAACTGAACAAAGCTTATAAATTAACATCCCACTTTTTACAGTGATCCCTACTAAAATAAACTCTAAACTCAGGAAAATATCTGAAATATTTTAAATCAGAAATTCAATCCCATTACTTCTTCAGACATCGTGAAAAGGGTTAAAAAATGTGGTGTTTTTTTCACTTGTGGTTGATGTAAAATTCAGGTAATATCAGAAGTGGAAAGAAAAGATAATATCCCAACACTTGACTGTCTCAGGCCATGAACTGAAATCCAGTCAGTTGTAGTAGCTTCAACACTTGCCAGTCAAGTCATTAGAATTCTATCCCACTGTTTTTTTGAAGGAGTAGGGCTTTTTTTAAGGCTTTATAAAAACTTCTGGGAAGTCAACTTTTCCTACCTACTTTTAGAGAAAACATTTATAAAAGTGCATTATTCCTCACTTGCCACTTCAAAGAGGTTAATCCACACAAAGCCAGGAGATAATTAAGGCAACAGATCACAAACAAGTTTGCTGCCTCCCAAAGGTGTGCTAGATGCCACTGATGATCCTGAGACATGTTTCCTTGTTACGTGGCATCCTTGGCCAAACCAAGTATTTCTGACAGATAAAAAACAGAGCATTAGCACTGTATTACAGGGTTGCACTGCAAATACATGGCCAAGTCAGTGTTGAGTGAGGCTTTTTCAACACTGAGGAGACGGTGTGGCACCATACACTGCCCCCCAGTTTTTCCCCTCATGGATTTGCTTTCCAATGTTTCAACCACAACCAGTGCAGGGTAAAGCAGTGCACCAACCCCTCTGCATCCCCAGCACCTGCTTCTCTAGCCACACTTTTTCTCAGCGTGCATCCTAGAAGGAAAAGAGAAGCAAATAGCTTTCATCAATCTTCTTTTATCCGGATTCCAATTTTGCACAGCTATGAAAAGTAAGCTAGGCCCACACCTGCCCCTAAGAAATAATTACTCATTCTTTGAGCTTACACTAATACATCAGCTGTTTCAAATCTGAATTTCACCTCAGAATTGTTAAATAGTACTTCCTCCTAACATTTCTCTGCTTAACAGGTCTCTGCACTGACCCTGCACAGACCGTGGCTCCTCTCTAGGTCTATAAGCCAGCAGGTTGCCCAGGTGGCCAAGAAGGCTAACAGCATCCTGGCTTGGTGAGTAGGACTCATGAGGTGATCATCCCCCTGTACTCGGCTCTGGTGAGGCCCCACCTCAAGGGCTGTGTCCAGTTTTGGGCCCCTTACCACAAAAAAGACATTGAGGTGCTGGAGCGGGTCCAGAGAAAGGTAATGAAACTGGTGAGGGGGCTGGAGAACAAGTCTTCTGAGGAGAGGCTGAGGGAGCTGGGGTTGTTCAGCTTGAAGAAAAGGAGGCTGAGGGGAGACCTTCTCGCTCTCTACAGCTACCTGAGAGGAGGGTGTACAGAGGTGGGGGTCTGTCTCTTCTCCCAAGTCACAGGTGATGGGACAAGAGGAAATGGTCTCAAGCTGTGCCAGGGGAGGTTCAGATTGGATATTAGGAAAAAATTTTACACTGAAAGGGTTATTAAGCATTGGACTGGGCTGCCCAGGGAGCACCCCTGGAGATATTTAAACAATGGGTTGACATACCACTCAGTGACATGGCTTAGTGATGGTTTTTTATCAGGTTGATGATTGGACTACATGATCTTGAAGGTCCCTTCCAATCTAGACAATTCTATGATTCTATCACCCAGTATGTAACTATGGTAAGGAAATAAACTCTCCTAGTTTAGAGTATCACTATTGGGACTTTCAGAACCACCCAAAGGATTGTGTCCATGCTGTATCTCAGCCACACACACACACAAAATATTCTGGACCAGCATTAAATGGTTGCTGGGCCTTAGCTTAAATAATCACACCACAGAAATCTCATCTGAAGGAGTGACTTGGCAGCCTGATTTGGAAGGTATGAAGTTTCTCCATGCCTACCAAAAAAAAAAAAATTGGTCAGCTTTTTCTTTTTTTTTTCTTTTTTCCAGTTCCTCCAAAAATAGGAGCTCACCATCTGGGCTGGGAGGAATGACACAGCACTGTTTGGCCATATGCTATCCACCAACGCACAGCTTCCCTTGCGGTCTCCCTCCATCCTTCCCCCACCAGTGGCAGCACAGCCCCGGCACCGTTACTAACAGCTGTTGAGATTGTCACCCCATACTCGGGGAGTGCCCAAGCGATACTTCGAGAGTCTCCCTATTCCCCAGCAAAGCACACCCAGCAATATACAAAGTTTTAAAGGATTTCTAGTTTTACATAGGTGATGGAGTCACAAAACAAATAAACAAAAAAAAGTCCAACAGCTAAGAAAAAGGAACTGAATATTGCTGAAGGCAGGGCAAATTGAAATGTTAGCTAACAGAGATCCTAACTACAGGCTTTTGGAATCTTATTCCAGGGTACGCTTTTGATTTATTACCACAGAAGTTTAAATCTAAACCCTGCAGTTCTGCTAAATTTATTTAAAATAATCAAGTAGTGGGGCAGCAAGTGTTCTTCCACAGCAGAGCCTGTGAAGCCAAGGCAGGAGCCCGGGACCTCCCTACCTAGACACCGGGACGAGCGCTAGTTGCCATTGGCAGCCACAGCCGAGCTCAATTAATTCAGGCTTTTAAAAACCCCGCTAATCGGAAAATCAACGGCTAAAAGATTAAAGAGCTCCCTCCGTCCCGCCAAGCGGGCTGCCGCCGGGGACGGTCCCCAGCCCCAGGGGCGGCCCGCGGGCAAAGGGGACACGCCGAGCTCGGGGTGCCGGGGCCCTCCACACCGCCGCCCGCTCCCAGCCGTTAACGGACGGCACCCGCGGCGGAGCAACGCCGGTCCGCGGGCGGGCGGCTTCCCCAACCCCCGGTCCCCGCACCGCCCCGCACCGCCCCCCCCCGCCCGCGGCTCACCGGCTCCTGGCCGCCGGCCCCCGGCAGACACCGCCGCATCCTCCTCACCGGCGCCGCCGTTCAAAACTCCCGCCCCCCCGGCAACGGCCGCTCGGGGACGTCCGCGCTTTGCGGCACCCGCCGGCTCCGGCCGCCCACGCGCGACAGCAGCGCGACAGACGGGTGGCGATCAGCCGGGATGGCGGGCGGCGCCGCCGCCACCATCGGTCTGATAACGCCGGTGGATGGGCCGAAACGCGTCATTCACCCCCTGCCGTGCAGCTGGAACAGCGCTGGGCCTCCCCGCCTCCCTCCGGAGCGGGTGATGGTCACCAGCACCGAGCCTCGCCGCTTCCCACGCGGCTGTCAACGTTTGCCAGAAGGAAAATGTGCCGGAATGAGCGAGACATACAGTGTTGCTAACAGCTTTCTGCAGAAGACAGAAGTCTCCTGGCTAACATATGCTTATTTAAAATACAAGAAAATGCAGTTAGAAGGGAAAATTTGAAAAGCCTCGTTGCTTCATCACGATTTCACAGAAGGGCTTGGCAGCTGTTTGCCCTGACGTTTACACGCAGGGAGCTAGCCTTCAAGGAAAATCATGAACTTCCAGACCAAAGTTATGTATTCCTTGGTGGAAGGTAGAGGACAGGGAGCTCTGCTTCCCTCCACAGTGCTCAAGTCCCCCCTCAAGGCAAAGATGGCAATGGCAGCTGTTCAGTTGCTGTCTCCATCATGGTCCGTGTTCCTGAGGGTAAGGAGGGATTCAGGTATTCATACCTTCCTACCTTCCTGAAGCTGTCTGTGTACCACTGGCAGGACATGTGCCACAACTAGGAAGCCCTAGCCTAGGTTATGTATTTATAGATACTACATATTTTTTTTCGTTTTTTAGATACTCCCCCAGTTCTTTAGCTACTGTGACCTTCTCAAAGAAGCCTTTCTGCACTACGTCCAGTGGAGAAATCTCATCAGGGAGCCAAAAGGATTTTGCTTAATCAAGGCACAGCCCTGTATGGACAGCCAAGATACCTAAGAGAGGGTTTGAGGAGACAGAAAGGAAAGTCTCCGTGTAATCCTGGTGCTTTATGCTTCCAACTGGGAGCCTTGCATTCCCATCTCAGCTACAGAATTCAGGATTTCAGACACATCAAGAGAGACCCATCAAAAGAGGGGAGAACATGAGATGCCAAATCAGAGTCCCCTTTTGCTTCATGGTAGGCGTATCTCTTAAGGTGTGGCCTGGCCTCTCCTGAATCATTCAGGGACGGAATTTGAGCCTCAAAAATCTCCAAGTAATTTTGTGGGCTACAGAGGAAAACTAGAAACCGGAACACATCATGGAGAGACTATTCCTGAAACCAAACAAGTGAAAGTCTCAAGTTAACTGAACTGCATTATTTTTGAATCAATGCTTGACCAAAGTAAGCGAGGACAAGCTCCAGTCTCAACAAATATCAATGTCTGATGAGTTTTATGTAAACTATGGGAGCAGCTGGAAATGACAGCCTTACCTAAGAGATAAATAAGGAAAGGATCAATGTCATTCTGCCTTACCAAAAACTCATTCACCAACTTACAAGATAGTGTGCTACCACAGAAAACTAATACAACATGTAAAAATGACTCACCGAGACACTTTCCACCCAGCACCATCCCAAGCATTCCAGGTTAGACTCTAGAAAGAACAAACCCATGGGTTCATATTTACCAGAAATGCTTCCTGCAAGACTACTGAGAAGGGGTGTCTCAGGTATGCACCAAAGGAGTTTTGTCAAAAGCCAGGGTGACAACACAGATGCAATAAAAATCACTGCCCCAACATATTTCAGGCAATCAGCATCTCCAAAGCCATTTTTGCTGGTGGTGTAGACAGCTCCCAGGAATCCATGGCAGCTTTCCAAGAATTTTAGATGCTAATTAGCATGGTTTTGCAGTACAGTCTGTTCAGCAAATCCAAATCCTAGTCTTAATAAGTCCTAAAATTTGACTACTAATAGCATAAAGAGCCCATGCCTGCAGCCCTTACACATTCCTACTGACACTGACTTGAATTGGAATCCTTAAGAAGTCAGTGGGAGTTAAACATGTAGGACTCAGCCTCAATTAACACAAATGTTACCTTCTCCAGCTCAGTGCATATCAGCTCTTGAGCTAGTTCAAATGCCCAGTTTTACACTTTTCACGCTTTTGCACCTGCTTCTGCTTTGGTCCTCCTTTGCATTCACTTCCTAGAGATGTTAGTTTTTTTCTCTATAAAATTAAGCTTCATAATTCAGTTGATCTGTCAGATGCTTAATTAAAAAATTAAACATTTCACTGAACTTCTAGTCCTTTCTCTTAAGGGAATGTGAGATTGAGGCTTTAAACGGCATTTCTGCAGGTGTAGTACGAGGCAAGGTGTTCTCTCTGCACACCAAGCCTAACTCCAGCTACCCTGCCCTGCTGCTGCAGCACACATACTAGAAGAAGGCTTTATACCATCTGTATTATCTAGAGACCTAGGATTCAGCTAGCAACTAGCCTGCTCCCTAATTTAAGAGTAATCCCAGCAGACAGCAACAATAAAAAAGGAAGCGTTGTAACGATGTTTTCTTCTCCAGACAAGCCTCCACAGAAGGGCAAAGAAACCCAAGTAATAATCTACAAAACAAGGAAAATCCTGTGCAGACACTGCTGTGCTAGTGCAGAGAAGCCAGAAGGGGGTAGGGTGAATTAAATAAGGGATGTATTTCCTGCCTTCTGGGGTTTCTTAAGAGACACATTTTTTTCAGATGAATCACACCTTCACACCGTCCTTTTATTTGCCACTCTATTTGCATTGCAAAGCATTTGGCTTCCTTCTAGTATTAGGGAAACTGGATAGCAGAGGAAAGATCATTGTCTATCTAAAACCCTGTTCTGCTTGAGTGTTACATCAGCATATTATTTTAAATGTTAGACCCATCATTTTGGTTTAGCAGGTACAAAATGTCTACACCTACTCTTGACAGCACTGCAATATTTTTCTTAATTTCTTAGTTCCCACAGCTTGCTACACCTACTCCTTGAATATCATCAGAGTGTGCCAGTAGAAATCTATTCAATTCCTATTCAGATTTATACTAAATGGAAATATGTGAAGATTTGTACTGGACACATGGAAAACAATTTGCAAAGCTTTTTATAACTGACTTCTACTTATATAAACCAAAAACCAAACTGTTGCCATTGATTGCCACTGACTGTGATTACCATGACGTATGACCATTATGGATTGGTTAAAAGGGCAGTGACTCTGGAATTTAGGGTGTTTACCTGAATACTTACTGGAGGCAGGGCTAAGTTAAAAGGCAAAATTTTTAGCCGTGGTACCTCATTTCTCCATTTCAGCCTGCTGAATTGCTGAAGGTTAACTGAAGGTTAGTTGAAGTCTTTCCATTTGCTTAGCTGTGCAGAAGGCCAACATCTAGTCCTACAAAATGAATTAAATATGGGTAGCTACCGTTTTGTCGTGGGCTTTTGCTTTAGTCAATTCACTTGTGATCCCTATGTAAGTATAGAAGCAACCCCATCAAAATTATCCTGTTGGATAAGGATCCTCACAGGTGATTAACAGCTTCACTAGAAGCCTTCCTCTACCTGAGAAGACACTTTATGTGGAGACCCAGTGTCCAACAAAGCACAAGTTTTGCAGCCTTTCCCTGCAATTTCTATAAATTTAGAAATTTATATGGTCTCTCTTTTCTGTGTGACCTCCTACTTCCATTGAAGGAATTAAATTATCTTGAATTCCTTTCGACACCAAAGTTGGTTGAAATTGGCTGCCTGAATCTGTTGCTAATAGAGGGACATTTACATGCACATACATACAGAGCAATTATGGTCAGACAAAAATGATACTGCTATGTAAACCCAGAGAGGTTCTTTAAGGTTGTCAATATTAAAGGGATGTTCAGTATGAAGAGGATTTCTTAGAGGTTCCACACTCACTCCCAGTCCCGCTTTGATTTCTTGTGCATTTACTGCAGGTGCTGTTTGGTGTATAAAACATCCGTCTGTTGCACCCGAATGTTTGCTGGGCAGCCTCCGGGTGAAGTCAGCATTTTGTGTCACAGGAGACTCTAATTAGGCACTATATATTTCAGTTTTAGGGTCAGGTCTGTTACAATTTTTCCTAATTGATCTTCCACAGGCAAGTGAAAAGTCACTAGATGATTTAAATGGATTGCCATTTTGAATTTGCAACAGGGAATAAGCGCACTGAGAGTATCACAAAACTAAAAATAATCTCCTATATGAGAAAATAACAACAAAAAAATCACTTTCCTTTTGATAGCCAGAGGACCCCCCTCTGTTGCTGGGAGAGCAGAGGTAAGGCTGTTCCTGGGGACAAGCCAGTGTCAGCGACTACCTCATACAGGTGATGATTTTTTGTTGAATCACTCCAGTGTTGGATCAAAATTGCCTATTCACATGTAAAAAGAACTAAAATATCTTTTTCCTAAGGTAGAATGATCTACGGAGAGAAACTCGCTGCAAAGGACACTATGCCCTGTGCGTGCCACAGAGCCGAGGCAGCGGGCAGCTTACCTCCTTCAGGCTCATATTTTTTCCTGTTACTCCAGTTCCCCTTGAAGTCAAACCCCGGGGAGGGGATGACATTGGGCTATACCTATGTTCTCCTCAGCGTGAGACAGAAACATTTCTTGCTAATGAGAGTATTTTTTGCCTAATAAAATGACCAATTTTTACCCAGCATTATGAAAAAGCAGGGGTTGAGTAACAAATACAAGTAGCGACATTTCACCTGAGGTTGGTTTGTCAGAGATTTCGATCATCCTTCTAACCATTTCACAGCCTGTTAAATGAGCTGAGAGAACACTTCATGTCATTGTTAGCATTTTAAATTATATATAATGGTGACAACGAATAGTATCTCTTGTTTTTACAGACAATATCATCTGGAAGAATAAAAATAACTAGTTCTGCCTGGATGCATGGATGACTTACACACATGCACATATTTACTTGCTTATTTTAAAAACCAATTTGAGTTCTAGGGAGCTATTTCTAGCACCTGATTCTAACCGTGTGTTTGTACAGTGTCATCAAAATGTAATCAGGCTGTTTAAAGAAAACCTAACAAACAGCAAGTAAATTTTTCATAACAGGTTCTTAAAGCAGCTAATAGAGACCTGGAGGGGAAGTTATCCAAATCTGATCTGGGACACAGAGGATCACCTTTTTAAGATAATTCCCAAATAAGTTTCTGCAAACATTGTTTGTGCAACTAAGGCCCGCAATAGGCAGTTTTAACCACAAGTTAAAAATCTCTGCTTTCCCTATTCAGGAATGTCTTTCCTGACACTGTCCATCAACAATCTCTGCAACACCGAGTAATCTTACTTATATATAGGCATTAGATTATGAGAAGGAAAACGCACGCAAAAGCAAGCCACTACCTAACGTGAAGACCATTTTTACTTTGTTTATTTCATACTGTGGACTCTACACACAGGCTCTCCCAGAGCTGTATCAGCTTCCACCTTTAAAATGCCAGCCCAGAAGGGAGCTGCAAAAGGCACGAGTGGGTTTCGCTCCTCAGCTCCGTGTTTCTTAAAGTCTCTCCCCAAAGTTTGTGTTGCTCAAAGCCTCTCCCCCAACATACATCTCTCTCCACACTTTTAGTGAGGGACATGTTCTGTCACACATGTATGTGTGTTGCTACATCTGCCCGCTACACAGACAAGTACATGCTTTTGCTGAATTGATTTAAGCAGCCGATTGGCACCAACAGGCACTGAAACACCAAAACTTCACTGGCAGCTCTCATGCAGGCAGTTCACATGCTACTGATCTCAACAGGTTTTTCTCATCACCACCTCAGTTGCACAAATTTTTATTCATTCCTTCTAAATTGTCTTCCTATGTGGCATGGCTATGTTGGTGGAGAACAGCTACATCTTTGAGCATTTTAGGGGTAATAAATGTCATACATAATTGGCACCATATTGGTTTATGTGCTGCCAGCTGAATTTTACTGGCAGCCGTCTCAATAGTTGGCTACAAAGTCAAACAGGCATCTCCAGGCTATGTCTGAGGGCTCAGATTTTTGTAAAGGACAAACTATTCTCTTGTTGCTCATGGTTTCACCTCTGGGCATTTCCAAACTAAATTTACCGATCTAACCAAATAGCCCGAGTTTAAGTTAAAATGTTTCAACAGAGAAAGGGAAGATGACAATGTGCCCTAACTCAAATCCTGGGTAACACAGCAGCTTTCATGTAAGCCTTGGAGAGAAACTGCAGAGGAAATTTTACATGCCGGGAAGATTCACCTGAATTTAACATAGGAATTAGTCAATCTGGAGATGGAAGCAAGCCCCATTTGGATGTGATCACTTTGGGCTCTGTTCCTGCTCCCCATGGGAGGATTCTTGGCTGCAAATTATATAAAGTTAACAGCCATCTGGGGGCAAGAAACTTGAGGAAAAGGTAGAAAGCACCACTAGTTTGTTTTTTTCCCTTTGGTGAAGATACATTCTTCCAGTTTCCAGCCTTATATGGAGGTAGAAGTGTCTGGTCATACAGCCTTCAAGACCTACTGCCCAACAGACGTGTGTATGGGAAAACATCTGTTTTGGGGAATCCTTTTACATATCAGCTGTTACTTACCTTTCAAATGGTAAGTGTTCCTATGTTTTCACTGCAGATGTGGCAGTGGCAGGAGCACAATATTTCCCAATATTTCCCAAGGATTGTGCCTTATTCAATTTTTCCAAGGATATGTATCTGCTAAAATAAGCTAGAACACAGTGTTGTCTATTTGTTTGCTACCTGAATATATATCTTTATCTCACTGCACTTTTTAGTCCCTATGAGTGAGAAAGTCATTGACTTTAGAGCCTTCTTTTGAAAAGAATGTGCTTTGTGCATCAAACCCTTAGCTGAACCTGCTCACGTGCTCAGTCAGTGCCTTCAAAGTAGTAAATATTAAAGATGATCTATCACCTTGCTCTGAGCACTGCAGATTTGGCAATTGCAAAAGATAGCATTCATTATAACAGCATAAATAAAATTGTCCTTTGAAGGACAATAGAGCCATGCCTCATTTTGCACTACACAAGACATTGTTTTAACATAGGCCATTTGGCACAAAATACCAGATGTAAGTAAAGGCCCATTTCTGCAGCAAGCTAGCACCTAACACTCCTGCAGTAAGTACCATTTAGGCAAGGGCAGGGCTGCAAGAAGGGACGAACGATGCTTTGCCTTCATACTGGCCCCACATGCTCAGGTGAATTTCACTCTAACAAATTTCTGTCCTTGACACATGCAACCTGTTGTGGAAGAGGCAAAGGACTTCAGGATGGCTGTGCAGCCAAGCTGCTTTCCTTGCTCAGTTTGAACTGTTGCTTGACTGTGACATGAATACTGAATATTGCCAGTGAAGCTGAAACACCAGAGAGAACCAGGCTCTTTCATCTCACTAGCGCTTTGGAACTAAAAACTGCTCTGTACTTTCCTTCTAAGTCTGTCCCTTTATTGTAGATAGTGTCCCCCTTCCCTTCATCGTACAGGAAGCCTGTTGGTTTAAGTGAGTCCCTCTCCACTTATTTTGAAAGCACCATTAATTCCCCTCGTTCAGTGTCCTGCCCAGTTGCAGGAACCTCCAGTTTACCAGTCACTCTCCCAGGACAGCAATAGCCGATCCCCCAGTCCTTTACATGTAATGTAGAAAATGAGCTGCTCATATGAGTATCAGAAAAAAGGAAAGAGGAAAAAGCATGCAAGAATAGAAGCAAGTTGTCCCTAAACATCCAATAAAATCAATATACTTTCACATGGCAATAAAGACACGGGTCTGAACTGTCTTCTGTGTTCCTAAGTGATATTTGGTGTCTGTCCTAGTAGGACTAAGTGGAGGCTTTCCCTGTTTGATTTGGTGTTGGTTGTTGGCATGTTCTGCTTTGTTTTCATGTTTTGTTGAGTTAGGCTGTACCTTAAAGGCAGATTCCTGACAACTCTGATGTGAGCTGCTCTCCCATGGCCTTTAGTGGATCTTTAGTCCATAAAAGAGGTGGAACATAGTTCTACCACACTTTCTTCCCTCTGCAGAAATGCAATTTTCTCTTCCTCAGCATGGTCCTGATTAAGAAGGGTGCATCTTTGATACAGATGCACCAGCATAACATTCCCACCCGATAGAATTCCCTACTTGATATTTGTAAGCAGATAAAAACACACTGATATCATTTTCCATGGCACAAGGGATCTTTAAACAGGGGTAAAAAATTATCCACCCCTGAACACAGCCACTTGCTGTGCTTTCCCTACGATGCTGATATGTCTATTCAAACCCAAGTGCAAACCCCAAGAGAAGAGAATACCTTTTCTCTAAGAGCAACTGAGTCTCACCTCCTTGACAAAAGATACTGCTGCAAAAAGCAGAGTCCTCTCTGCCCCTGCAGAGATGTCAGGGATGTGGCAGAGCAGGGGCTGGGGAAGCACAGCCCCACTGCTTCCCTCAGGGCTTGGGACTGCTCTCCCACGTGCTTGGATATGGCAGAGGACTATATTTGCCACCACAACTTAACGCTTTTCTTTTTATGTCTCTGCTTATGTAAATTAAAAACTTATAAAACCCAAGTGCATAGGATTAGGCACCAAAGCAGCTAATTAGTTATAGATTGCAATTCTCAGTCCTTTTATGGCCTTTTGGGGCTCTTTTTTTTTTCAGTTGGGAAATCAGTGTGATTTATTTCACATGTAATTCCTCAAACGTGGAAGGCATGTGGTATGAACTTTTAAAAGCAATGTTCCTTACCATCCAGTGTCCATTGCAGAAAGAATGCTATGGGAATGAAATAACTTGAAATTCTGCTTTGATGGCATGCCTTGTACTTTTCTTTCCTAAGAATGATGGTGCTAAGTGGTGCAAATCAACCCAGAAGAGAACAACTTTGTTCTAAAAAAAGCCAGAAGAACATGCAACAGTATGGGTAGTGAGGAGGAAAGCTAAGCAACTTTCTGCAGTCAGCTCCAGCCAGGGGTTACCCATGGGAACGTTAATGAGTTTGGGGAGTCCGCAGAAAGGCTGGAAGCCAATTGCAAACTAGATGGGATAAGCTGCTGCAGGACCAAAAGCACTCTCACAGCATGCTGTCTCTCCTGTTGCTGTGACAACAACACTCATTTGAAAATACAGATTTGACTTTTTTTTTTTTTAATTTCTAAAGACAGTAAATTGATTTTCAGTGCTCAGACTGAAGTCCCTCTGAATCACAGAATGGTAGGGGCTGGAAGGGACCTTCAGAGATCATCTAGTCCAACCCCACTGCCAAAGCAGGTTGACCTACAGCAGGTTGGACAAGCACGTATCCAGATGGGTTTTGAGTATCTCCAGAGAAGACATGAAAGAGAAGGCAAAAACTAACCGGCACCAAACAGTCACACAAACCCAATGTGTACATTCATGTTCTCCTCCTTCCTGTTCACTCTCTTTGCAAGTGGAGTGCTACTCAATCAGTATGCTAGAAATGCATCACAGAAAGTCTCTTTCCTACTGGGTGGGTATGGCCCATGGCAGTAAAATAAACTTTTTTGTATGTTTGATGTATCCTGAATATATCTGCACGAAAAGCTAATATGAATCCCAGTCTAAGGCACCACTAGCATAAAAGTTACTAAAATACTTCTTTAAAGTTCCTAAGGTCTTTACTTAGATTTTACTACTCGCTTGTTACTTCCTCTCAATAAACAGAGAGATGGTAAATATTAACTGCAGGTGAGTTTCAGCAACTGAAATTATCATGTGCATTTGTGGTTCACGCTGAAACACCAAGAAAAACACAGCACTTCCCAGCATACAAATTAACTGAGTTGAATAGACATACCTATTTCAGGCACAGCTTTTATAGCAAAATAGGGGGACTGTGCTACTTGCCAGAGCCAAATTCACAATCTCATCTGTATGCAGTGGTAACGGATGTGCAGTTGTGTGCATCTATCTTTACATATCCATATATAGTTTAGTAAAACTTCCCCAAGAGAAAAGTCTGTGCACGTTCACGTCTCCTAAAAACAGTCTAGATCATACAATGAAGACCTGGGTGGGGAGTGTGGGCACGAAACAGAGAGACAAAAATTTCTGACACCCCTTTTCAAAGCAAACTAGTAAACAAACAAGGGAAATAAGAAGCTGCTGAATGCAGCCAAAGTGATGGTAGTGAATCCAGTTCTACATCACATCAAAAAGGCCCCCACAGACATGTCAGCATTGTGAGCCAGGAGGGGAAAGTGCCTGCAAGTAAAAACAAAACTGACTTGCCTATTTTCCCTGTCTAGGGTGAAAAAAAAAAAAAGTCAGAAGGTAAACAACTAGGGTAACTCTTGAAAAGCAAACTGATTTTACAAAACTCCGTTTTCCAGCCACCTTCAGTAAAGTGGAATTATCAGCCAAAACAAATTTACTTCACTTTTTAAATATGATTTTTAAGTTTGTAGGAACCCTCAAAATAGAAAAAGGTCAGATAATCAGTTTCTACCCAAAACTAGTAACTATGCGACCCAGTATAGCAGATACAGATCACTACCTGAAAAAAAAGTTGAATATTCTGAATATTCCGCCTTTCTTGCAGCACCAGGCAGGTTGGTACATGCTGGTTTCATTTAAGTAACATTTATCCTTCTGGAAATCTTATTGCAAAGTGTTTAAAGAGATCTTGAAAGAGAGAGATGCATACAAATAAACTGAATAATGCCTCCCCAGCACTTGGCGAAATTTCAGAGATGAGTCATACATTATGGATGTGTAAATTTGGGCTTTGTGTTAAGTGGTAGTGTTAGATTCTACCCACTCCAGATTTAAATCGGGGGGATAAAGCTCAGACATGTAATAGTTGGTGTTACGTCCTCCACTGTAAAATGCACACTTACTGAGATATCAAAGGGAGAAGGTTCCTTTCCAAAGGCTGAAAGAAGCACTGAACTGCACATCCAAATGAGAGCATCAGGAGTTGCTAAGTGAAGAGATAAGAAGTTGGATCCCAATCCAGCAAAACAAATATTCAGAGTGCAAGTAAACCCTGAGAAATCTTGAAAGAATTGTTGGGGCTAGATGGTTGCTGGATTTCAGGTCTAACTGACCAAAACCCCATAGCTTAAGCTGCAGATCAATGGGGACCTTCAAAGCCATCAACATTTCTGCCCCCAAGACCATGAAGGCTCTTGTGACCATCAGCTGGAGGGTGTCAGCTCTTCTAAATGTGAATGAAGCCTCAGGTAGCATCCCACCAGGCTAAGTTCACCTCATTTGTATAGCATTGGTCTGCATCTTTGAGCACGAGCACCGAATACCTTCCCCTGAGGTGGAGAAGGTAGGAAGGCAATGGGCACAACAGAGAGAGATAAATTACAATAGAGGGCAACAGCCAAGAAAATAGGGACCAGACCAGGGTCACATTCATATGTCTATCTGGTCCTGCCAACGTTGGCCTCCTTCAAAGAAGTAGTCTGGAGCCCCAAATTTGGAGGCAAGCACAGTTCAAAACTATTTCTTCCTGACCTCCCTTTTGGTTTTCAGTAATGCTTGATGACAAAAGAAGAGGAAAACACCACATTTAGACAAGGTAACACAGGACAACTAACTCATGGAAAATGTTGCAGCCTGGATGGTAGCCCACACGGTTTAAAGATTAGCTGAAGCTCTGAAATGCAATTTGAGTATCTCCCTTTGATGTGCCATCTGGTGAATCATTTACTGGGAATGTCTTAATCACATCAAAGGCATCTATCAAATGCACATGGATCTTCTCAGTGTTTAGGACTCTGCCTGTATATTGCACTCAAGGAACAGATATAGTGGTACGGAATTAAACTTTACCACAGTGCTTTCTCCCACAGTAATAAAAAAAAATCTGCAGCATATTACCACTATGGCCTCAAGCACTAGTTTTTAGGAGAGCAATATTTCACTATTACCTCAAAAAGGCTGCTGTTCTACGATCAGCCCTGCTCGTGTTTCCAAAAATTTGTAAAAATAGACACACTTCTGTGCTATAAAAGAAAGAAAAAGCTTAGAAGCATATTCCCCTATTGAGGGGACCCATTGGCAGAATGCTCCAACATCAATTAGTTTGATGTAGATCTAGGGTAGATTGAGATCTAGGACAGATATATATCTAAGGCAGATTTAGATCTAAGGCAGATCCAGACGAGATGTAAGAAAGAATTTTTTTACAATGAGGGTGGTGAAACTGTAGGTTTGCCCAACTGAAAGGTTGCCAAGAAGAGGTGGCAGATGCCCCATCCCTGGGAACATCCAAGGCCAGGTTGGTTGGGGCTCTGAGCAGCCTGATCCAGTTGGATATGTCCCTGCTCCTTGCCAGGGGGCTGGACTAGATGGGCCTTTAAAGGTTCCTTCAGACCCAAATTATTGCATGACCATCTGTTCCTCATACTCAAAAACGGCAATCCCATTACTACTGACTCCCCCCTTCTAAACCCTGGGGCTAAATTAGGGCAATATTTACAGGAAAGATACCTTCCTGACTACTAAATATAGTTATAAAAATAACACACAGAGAATTACTCTCCCAGAAAGCCGAGGCCGGGTTACACCTATCTTCTCTTGCTGCTAGGACGATTTTAATCGTCGTATCCCTCAGCACCCCCCCAGCGCCCACGGCCCCCCCAGCACCCCACGGACACCAACCGCCCGGGGGGCCGAGAAGGGGGGGTGAAGGGGGGGTGAAGGGCGGGTGCAGGAGACGGTTCCCCGGGCGGGGAACGACCCCGGCCCCCCCGCCGTGATCCTCCCGCTCTGTCCCCGCTGCAGCCCCGCCGCCTCGCTCGGCTCCGCTCCGCTCCCCGCCCCGGCCCGGCCCAGCCCCGCCCCGCCCGGGCGGCGAGAGCGTGTGGCGGCGGCGGCGGCGCCGCGCTGGCTCTGGTTTACGGCTCTGCTGAAAACGGCTCCCCCGCCGCCGCCGCACCGCCACCGGCACCGCCACCAGCAACAAGTCGGGGGAGTGCGGCGGCGGCGGCGGACGACCTTGCGGCCGGCGGCGGAGGGGAGCGCCCAGCCGGGCCCCGGCCCCGCTCCGCACCGGCAAGGCCCGGGCGGCGGCTGAGGCGAAGCGGAGCCGCGTCGCGTCGGCGGGGCCCTGCGGCTGGCCGGTGCCGGGCGGCTGGAGATGGCCCGGTCCCCCTGAAAAATCCACCGGGAAAGTTTCCGCAAGTTTCCCGGCGGGGCCGCCTCCGGCCCCGGGCGGGCGTGACCGCGGGCTCTTTTTTCCCCACCCGGGGCCCCGGCGAGGAATGCAACAGACGGCCCGGGATGAAGGCAGGCACCCCTGGCCGGAGCCGCTCAGCAGCCTCGGCGTCTGCCTCCCCTTCCGCTGCCCGCGATGCGGCGACCACAGCCGGTTCCGGAGCCTCTCCTCCCTGCGGGCCCACCTGGAGTACAGCCACAGCTACGAGGAGAGGAGCCTCCTCACCAAGAGCGGCAGCCTCTTCTCGCCCCTGAGGGACGGGGAGCTGGTCTCCCCCCCCGAGCTGGCCACCCCCAGCAGCCTGGGCAGCCCCGGCAGCGCCCTGCGGCAAAAGGGGTCCTACCTGAATTTTTGCGACCCCTCCTGCGAGAGCACGAAGCGGGAGGTGGAAGCCGAGCGGCCCGTCTCCTACGTGGCCAGCTATGTGTCGGGCGACTCTCCCGGCGAGCAGGTGGCTAAAGCCGGCCTGCCGGCCACTGACTCCAAAGCCGCCTTCGAGACGCACGTCAGAGAAAAGTTTAACCGGATGGTAGAGGCCGTGGACAAAACGATCGAGAAGCGAATCGACAAGCTTACCAAAGAGCTGGCCCAGAAGACGGCGGAGCTGCTGGAGGTGCGGGCGGCCTTCGTGCAGCTGTCCCAGAAGAAGCAGGAGGTGCAGCGGCGGGAGCGGGCCCTCAGCAGGCAGGTGGACGTGGCGGTGGAGATGATCGCGGCCCTGAAGCAGCGCCTCTCCGAGTCCGAGGAAGAGCTGCACCGGAAAGAGGAGTAAGCGGGGAGGCGAGAGGTGACGGCGGTGGGTGGGCTGGCCAGCACCTGGGGCAGTGAACGCCTCTGGGGGAGAAGAGGGGGGACGGTGTGGTCGCTTACCGGTTATGAAAGGGCCTGGTGCCCACCAGCTTCTGAGCACTGTACCTCTGGAGCTGTGGCCCATGTGACCGCGTTCCCTGCAAGGTCTGGAACAGCTCACAAGCAGGTGGCTTTCCTGCCTGACTCCCCAGTGACTAACTTTTACACTTTCTAATAATGCCTGTGATGTGTCCCTGGTTTCACGGGGGTAGGGCCAAGTAGAAGCTATCATCAGCATGTAATCTGATTTACGCTTACACCTTAGATTTACCATTAGATTTACCTATAATCCGTTATCTTTTTAAGAAGAGATGGGTGGGTAAGAGCTGGGTGAAGCAGGTGAGGATACCAACTGGCACCTTCTCCCTGAAGTCATCCCTCAGTGGTCAGTGGGCTGCCTGTGGAGTGGGAAGGTGCCATGCAGCAGCAGAGACGCTGGAGACGGTGCTCAAAAGGCCACATCCACGTAGGTGTTTCAGACAGACACAGAGCTGTGAAACTGGAGTCGCTTATAGGGAACAGGAAGCAGATGCCGGAGTTGTTCTGACTAACCTAGGCCATCTAAAAATATGTTCATGATGCAGCCATTAAATATGTAGTGATAGCTGATATATAATTTATACATGAACTACTTAGTTTATTCAGCATTCCCGAAACCTTTCAGGCTTTTCAGAGTAACACAACTTATTTTAGAGGAATGCAAATAAAGAGCCGTGGTAATGGAGTGCCTCTAAACCAATTCATCAGCTTATAAAGGGAAGATGAGGAGTGCTAGTTGCCATGACGCTGATCTTGGAAGAAATAAGGAAGGTGGTGTAGGAGTTCAGTGTAGGAAGTTTGGAGGGCTTTCATCGTTCCTTCCTGTAGTCCAAGGACTGGAAAGAAAAGATGATGGTGGCTCCTGTATCAGTAGGAGTCATCTATCTTAAGGCAGTGCCATAGATTTCCTATGAGAGGGGACAGAAAAGGTGGTGGGATTTGAACCTCTGGGGAGTGTATCGTCCTCGAAGGGATATTCAACAGAATGTCTCATTTCTGAATATCAGGTGATCTTTGTGGAAGAGATTGAAGAGTTTGGGATGAAGCTAAAGAGTATAGAGGAACTGAGACAGATCTGAAAGTATGCTGGAAAGAGGCCGTGAAGATTCTTAGAGTTTGAAGCAGTTTTGGTATTCCAGTCTAGCCAAGCTTCCCGTATGGGCTCTTTCACAGCATGATCCATCCTACTTCTTCTAGAAAAGTATCTTAGAGGGGGAGGAATTGCTCTGTGGAGGTCTGTCCTCCCCCTGCAGACTTAGGTAAGGAGCCGTCTTGGGCTAGATGCTGAACTTCAGATATGTAAAGTTAAGTGGTATGAATCTTACCCCAAACTAAACACAGAATATATTTTTTAAAATTCAAGGCTTGAGATCCACAGGAAAAACATGACTGTCAGGAGAAAGTAGAAGCCATTCAGTGGAGCAAAACCAGACTTCTGCAGTGCTGCAGAAGAAAAGAGTTTGTGGAAAAAGAGGAAAGGATGTATGGAGTTACCTGGGTAGAAAGAATGGGTATGACAGGGGAGGATGGCAAGGGACGCTGATTGATGAAAAGAACGAGGCAGCAAAAATTGTGATTTTTAACTATATTAGGAAAAGACACAAGGATGAGGCCACTTGCCCCTTTGGCAGAATGTTTGGTAGCAGCAGTGGAAAAGGGCAGGAGCTCACATGATTGCTGTTATAGTTCTAAATTTATAAATTTATCAATTCATTATAAATTCATAATTCATCTCTAAAGGAGGAGGGTGAATGTGTAAGCAGATGAGGAGGTAGCTCCTGATTTGGTGTTACAGGGAAGACTGAACGTTACTTGACTAGTAAGAAACACTAAGCAAAAGAGGCAGCTACACAGGAGACTTCACCCAGGGTATTGCTCTTCTAGGATTACCACTGGCTTGCTTCAGCTTTCAATAAAGAAGATAAAAACTTGGAAGCTAAAGCAGCAATAGGAATGAGTGAATTGCTATTGCACAGTGGTGTGTCAATTTCTAAAGCTAAATGGACCTAATGCATGCTGGTGGGTAGGATGAAGGAGTATCAGCCCTTACACCAAGACACCAGAGCACTGAGGGGAAAGAGTGAGTAACAGTACTGTTTTGTGTATGCCAGCACCTAGCCCCATAGTGTTGCTTTTGAGAAGCCACTGGAAAGGTATTCTGAGGGGATTGCGAGGGTAGGCAGGGTGTAAGGATAGGTAGAGATCACCTAGAAAAAAATGAAAATTATTTTTTTTTTTTTCTTGTTCAAATGATTCCTGCATTTCCTTCTGCATCTTGGAGGGTAACACGGGATAGTGCCATAGAAAAATGCACTGTATGGCTTTCCAGTTGAAAGGTCATTGTATAATTAGCAAATTGAGAAGGAAGGGAGATATAAATACTACTTTGTAAAAGCAGGACTAGTACTTATAGGGACAGCTTTTCAGATCTGAACCTCTAAAAATGCCCAGGACCTTTAGCTTTGCACCAGTACCTGCAAGGCTGTGGTAGAAAGGAAAAGAAAGGATGTTTGTGACTCTGGTAACAACAGTGTCACTTGTCTTGTTTTCTCATGGACTGTTGGTAAATTCTGAGACCTGTCTATATATCAGTCCTTTGTATGCTCAAAAACTTATTTGGTGTGCTGAAAAGACTTTCTCCTTCAAAAAAGGAGGATCTCAACTTTGGCTTTGATTTCTGGAAGAAGTCCAGATGATTAGAAAGCCAAACAAGACTGCTTAATGGAAATTGCAGAAGCAGGAGTTCTCACTGCAGATTGTGGAAAGTCAAAGGCAGCCCTTAGGGACTGCTTTGATACTTGCTGACCTTCAGAAATAAATGCTTTCATGAGTTTCTTTGGATGTTTTTTTTTTTTTTCATAAGCAAGCTTATGAATATTGATAACTTTTCCCAAAGCTAGCATTGATATTGAGCCACTGTAGCTGAAAACTTGTTCCCCTCTCCTCTTGGTAGGAGGAAAAAGAAAACACTTTCTTCCCTGAAACACCTCCTTGTCATCTTATTTCTAAGGAAGTAAAAGAAACCAGTCTTCTCTTGTTTTCTGAATGGTTGTCCTCACTATCAGAGATCACTGAATAGGATGCACGCCAAGGCAAGAAAGGGTTTATAATCAATATGCACTTCTAGATCTCAAAGAAAGTGAGGTATGGCTACTCTAGATCAGTCTGAGAGTTAAAAAAAAAAAAAAAAAAACAACCCACAACAGAATCCAAACAAACCCCAGTGGCACAAACTATCCTAAAGGGGGGGGGGAGTTCTAGTCCAAATCTTTAATAAGGTCAAAAAAGCTCCTCTTTGGAGGCCCTTCTAGAGAAGAAGCTGACAACTACTGTGGCGATCCCTTTAAGTAACTCTTGAAAAACAAATGTGTTCTGATAAAGAAATTACAAGTGTTTATACTGGGCACGTATTTCAGCATTCCTTCATGTCCATCTACACTGTCGGTATCTTATATGAACAGATAGTCACTATCGGGGATCAAATTACTCCATAATGCTGAATTTAACAATCTAGTATATATTTTCATCTTTATAAAATGTGTGCAGATAAGCCAGGGTCTTGCCTGGGCTGTTAGGCTAGACATGTTTCTACATGTGAGAATGAGATAATTAACCAGATATGGAAGGTTGAAGAGGATGTGTTTGTGGGTTTAACCATCACTCCTGACCTATGAATTGGCTAAGAAAAAAAAAAAAGTTGGGACTTAGAAACCTCCTCTTTAGAGGGTATACAAGAAGATGACAGAAAATAACGGTACAATTGCACTTTGGATAACAGTTCTGATTTTGGATCTGACTGTGAAGTCCAATAGGAAAGCTAAGGGAAAGGACAAATGTACATTAGCAAGAACAATTTGGTTAGGAAACCACAAGAAGCCTTTGGGAGGAGAGAGATAAATTTTTTGTTCAAAAGTCTAGGCTTGTGGAATAAGGAGATAGAGCTCTTCTAGGTCTCACATCTTTCCTTTCTGCAGAGCCTAGCGAAGACAGACATCACACTGCTGTGACTCTGGCAGTCCTCAGCAGAGCCAGCAGACCTGAGGTCACTTGGACTTGGTGGAATTTCATTTCTACCTCTTTGTTCTACCTGTAAAAACCCGTATGTCCTGACCCGTATGTCCTGGACCAAGAATATGAAATAGGTACGTAAAAACTGTGATCCACCAAGTGGCCGCATTGTCAGAAGCTGGTTTGTCTGTTGTGTTCTCCAAAGTAACCAGCAAATTTGTAAACTTCATAACTGTATAGGGAGTAAATTCTTCTCCTAAATAGGGAGTAAATGTAAATGCGTTACATTGTTGTTGCTAATTGAAGCATTAATTTCAAACGATAGCACTTTGAGGTTTTACTCTTGACTTCTCATTCTGATGAAGGGGAGTAGTGTTGGGTTTGGCCATCAGCAGGCACCGGGCTGCCCATTTGAAGAGTTTGTAGGGTCAGTAAGGTTATTTCTTTAGACTTGTCAGTTGATTATATTTTGTTTATTTTATGTAAAGCCTGTAGCTTTACATTTGCAATAAAGCAAAGAATGTCTTCTAAATTAAATTTTATTCCTCTTCCCTTACAAAAATGGCTGTGCTCGTGAGGTGCATGCCCTCATGGAGATAAGCTGTGGCGAGTGGCAGGACAGGTGGAGGTACCACACTAACCATACAAATACATAGGTGAAGTAGTATTACTCTAAGCACAGAAAAGCCTTACAGAAGTCACTCTTGTATCACTCTCATATTTAGAAAGTCAAAAGGCCAAAGGTGCTTTTTTTATTATTATTTGAGGAAAAGAAGAAAACTGCACGCTAGAAAAGCAGGCACAGCTACCAAAGATGGGTCCCAGTTCACCAACTTGCCTCAGGTGGGCCCCAGATAGTTTTGATGAATGATGGATACAGGGTCAAGCTTTCAGCAGAGCTGCTGAGCAAACAAATTATTTAATTAGAAAATGTGCCCGGAAAGGGATTATTCAATGTTTGATGAAGAAGAATGCAATTCAGTGTGAGTACTGTGATCTTAAAGATAACACAGAAGCCTTCCAAAGGGAATGAGACTGTGTTGAATAAGATATCAAGAAAACCACTGAAACTAAACCAGCTGTGAACTTAACTTCTAGAGGACAACAAGAGGCTTGTTTCTGGAAGTTATGTAAGAAAATGAAACTGGTAGAGTTTGAGTAAATGTGAACAGGGTCAGCATTTGAAGTTATGGTCCTCAGCTGGAAGCTACCTTAAACTATTTCACTTTGTCTCCTAATTACAGAGTAAGTACATTAACGTTGGACATCGCCATGTCTCAGACAGTAATTCCTTTAACCAGTCTAATGCATTTGTTTTGAGACTGTCTTGTCCTGCTTCTGCTCTGACATAGCCTGGAACATGAGGGCTATTTCAGAATAGCTGCCATGGAGACTAGTTATTCTTGCCACTGGCTTCACCTTAAGTACACAGTTATTTGAACTATCTGTATAAGTAACATATCAGCAGTCACTGCAATTTACATTTTAAAAAAACAGCTTTCCTTAAAATATGATATTTTTTTTTTTGTACAACAGAACATTTTTGATTTTGGTCTGCAGAGAATATGACCACAACAACAGATCTCTCTTCCACCCTCAGTTTCAGGTGGTCCCACTCCCTGTTCCCTTTCGTCTTCCCACTCAAGAGATTACTACCCTCCCAGCTACACCAGTTCAAGTGTAGCGTGACTATCCCACAGAATGGCTCTCTGAAATAAAGCATTTTAATCTTCACAGTGTCACCCCAGTAAGTTCAGGGCTCAGATCTAGAGCACAACCCACTGAATGGGTCCAACTGGTAGGACAATAACTTTCTGAGGGGAGGAGGTGTGAACCTCTTAAATCAAATGTGCTGATAGTGGTATAAGAATGTGAAACCACAACCTAATGAGTAACAGATAGCAGCCTTCAGGCAATAACGCCAATGGGATGAGGTCAACAACATTAATGAATGTACATATTTTAAATATTTTCACAAGTTTTCACTTTACTACTTACTGTAGGCATTTTCCTGTATTCAGATAAAATAGTCTATGTGTATGGTTTTCTGTTGATCTTAAGCAGTTATTCCAAATGCAGTTCTCTCTCAAAGGGATTTGATACTTGGGTGCAGTATCTGCATAGACCCTCATGCTTGTCTCCACCTACAGAGCAGTTGCAGGTGTCGAAGTTGCTGTAAATAGTCCTGGGACCGGTATTACGCTTCTGTAGGAGGACTCGGTCGCAATGAGAGAAATCATTAGCCTTTCTTGTCAGTTGTTAAGGAGCTGGAGCTGCCCCAACCTCTGCACCTACTCTGTGTATCACATGCTTAACTGCTGAAAGCCATACAGATAGTAAGGGTATCTGCAGAGTCCATGTGCCAGCAACCACTCCGGTAAAAGAGAACTGCAGCTCACTAGTCCTGCAAGGAGCATTGTATAATCTAGTGGTAAAAGCAGAAAAATAAATGTCACCTACTCAGTTTATGATCTATAACTTTATTTGCTACATCTCATGCTGTTTCATGAAAACAGCCTCCATAAAAGAAGGTTTCAGGTTAAGTTTGAAGGCAGACTGTCTGCAGTTTGTCTGTAAGGGCAGCTAGGCTGCAGTTGGAATGCAGAACACCAAACTAATTAAGTCAAGTCTGGTTAACTATAACATGTTAACTCCCTGGCAGAGTCAGATCAAAATAAAAGCTTTGGCAGCAAGGCTTTCTTTCCTACAGCGAGTCCTTCCTCTTGCACTTGTATTTTCAGCTGAGCACCTCTGGGGTGCCTGCTGCGCTGCAGTAAATTCCCCTGGGCTCCTCTGGCGCTGGGAAGAGCCTCACTGTCACCACAAGCTGCATGGCACAGAGTAGTTTCTCTGAGGAAGAGGTGCTGGAGGAAGTAAAGGCGTTTACTAGCAATTGTTCCATAGGGCTTGATATTGAGGTGGAAACAAAGAAAATGGCTGAACTGACAGAAGTGCTGCTTGTCAGGACTAGGCCTGTGACCAAGACCTAGCGGGTGGGTATATTCTGGCTCCTGTTTTATAATTTATAATTTACAGAGTGTTTGTACCGTTTCAGTCCAAAGTTATTAAAGGCACGTCCATAGGCTTTATAGAGGCAGTTAAACAAAGAAAAATTATGGAAGTGCTGCTACTGCTGCTAATAACAGTTCCTGCAAATAATGGCACGTAGGATGCCAAGTTATGTTGAGTCGCCTAGAAATCAGGGAAAATAGGGTATTTCTTGACACCATGTGTCTGTTCTCCCGATGGTCATCTCAGTCTTCCAGAACAAACACTGCTTCCCCCATACCCATTATGGCACACCTCGCTAACGAGGTCTTTGTAGGAAAGGAAAGTTTGTGAGTGATTTGTTCATGCCATGAAGCAGGTGATTAATAAATGCTTTTTAATTACGTTTCCTGACACAATTAAAAACGTTAGCATTCTTGAAACTGTCACCTTTTTATAAACAAATAACAGGTACTTGATGTTTGTGGCCTTCCACTGCAGTGGAACACGAAGCTGACTGTGTCCCCAGGAGGGATGTCCTTGTGGTGCCCCACACTGGTGGCTCCCTGCTCTGCTCAGCCACCCTCCTGGAGGGCCAGCAACCTGGAGGGCCATGCACAGTTCCCCTTCCTTCTCCTGAGGAGAGATTTGGAACCGATGTGCTGAGTTTCTGTCCTTTCGAGCTTCCTGCCCGCTGTAAAAGTGGAGCACACTGCAGTGCCAAGGGCTTCAGGTTGCTCCTCTGCTAACACAAATCCAGAGTGGCATCATGAAATCAAAGAAGTTATGATGCTTAAGTGTGGTGAGAATAAAGCCCAAAAATTGTCCTCAATGAGTTCAGATTGGTTTCTTCCTAAGCATTCCTCAATGGCTCTTTATTACTGGGTTGCTCTGGGCAAGCTAGTGATCACAGAAACTGTACAGAGCCTTGGAATGGAACAGATTATCTGAGCCTAACAAACAAGGTACCTCTCTCTTTCATAAGCCAGATTTTGTAGGTGAGTTAATATAAACTAATAGTCATTGATGTTCTTCATCCAAACAATTTGTGCTTGTTTTTACCTCATTCCCACTATTAGCTCAGCCATGCAGACAGCCTTTCACTGCACTCTGCTGTGGTGTAGAGTAGGCAGCCGCAGCCTGAACCTCAGATGGTGCATTTCCATAGCTGACCACTTGTGACTAACTCTTCTTAGTGCCAAAACAGCTCAATGTTAAAACAACTATTCTGAGTTAAACCAATTTTCTATAACTATAGCACTGAGTTAAAACAATGAAATGCAGAGAAGCTTTGAATTTGTTACAAACAAACTAAGCTTTGAAAGTTATTTCTGCTACAAACTTTCCTCATTTCTGCTTAAAATGCTTTTCTCCTGAGGTGATGTATTTCTTCCAAGCAATCATGCCCTTTCTTGTTTGGCAAGCATTGGTTCCCCCAACACCCACCCCTTCAGTTTTGTACAGAACAAAACCTAACATGGTTTCATTGGCAGAGCAAGAACTGTTTATCCAGGCATTTATTAACTGGAGAAATCCTACATGCTCAGATTTGCCATTTTTCATAATACATGGCTCACTCTGTAACCAAACTTCTCCCACCCAGAAACTCCAGATACCAGAGGTCCAAATGGTGGCCCAGTTACTGATAGTAAACTGATAGTATGCAGAGCACTTCAAAACGAGCTACATGGCAATACAGAGCTGGGACCTTTCACAGGCAGAGGACCTATCTGTTTCTTCCAATCATGTTACCAGACAAGAAACGTTTCTAAACTCCTGACCTGAAACATGCTCGTCCCACGCACGTACTCCTTGGTCTATAATCTGTAAATTATCTCTTCATCTCCCATGCTCCCACTAGCTCCAGATCATAACACTGCACTTTGACATACCTGCAGGATTGCAGCCAAAATGAAGTTTTATGGCCACAGTTGCTCTTTCAAGTTAGGAACCACCCCGGTAGCAACATTAAACTACCATTGTAAGATTATGATAAACTGGGAAGATGAATCCACTTTCCTCTAGTTTCTGGGCTGATATTCACATGGGTAAGTAAAAAAAAAAAAAAAAAAGATAAGGTGTCTCCAGATACCTCGAGATGGTCCCTTCCAACCTGAACCATTCTGTGATTTCTGCTCTGTGGACCACTAAGGACTATTCTTGAGAGACCTAGTAACGTGACAAAAAATACCCAGATCCACTGTCCATAAACCTAAATTCAGCATTCAGGGTTCCAGCTCTTCAATAAGTGTTCACAATAAGGCTGAAACCTCTTAATAGAGGTGAAGGACAGTAATTAGCCACCATGGGCTATCTCCACGAAAACCAGGAGACGCATCAGTAATTTTCTCATAGCAGTGAGTCCGGAGCCCTTCCTGTTATTTAAATGTGGCCTCTTTGCAATGTTTCCCTCTTGCAGAGAAGTTGTTACTTTCAACCACTTCCTGGAAGAAGCAGCAGAAAAAGAAGTGCGGGGAAAAGCCAGGCTCCAGCACTTCATTGAGAACCTGTTGCAGCGGGTGGATCTGGCAGAAAGGCAGCTAGAGTATTACCAAAATCAGCAGATGGTGTGCCACCACACCGATGTCAGCGAGCACGTGGTAAGCCAGCAAAGCCCTTCCCTTCATTGTAACCCACCTGTGGAGGGAAAGTACTGGAATATGAATATAGGTGGGCTCAGTGGGACAGGCTAAATGCTACTCCAGACAGATTTGGATTCGTAAAATGTTTCTTCAGCCTTGTTTTATTTATGTTCTAAACTCACACTTCACATGACTGAAAGGAGCAGAAGGTGTAACAGCAGCAGTAGCTAAAGATGAGAGAGCAGACAATAATGAACTACTTGCCAGATATTTATTTTTTTTTTTCCCCAGCTTTGGCTATTGCTGCTGTTACCTTTGCAAGAAACACTTTACTTTATGTCACTCAGTGACTTGGCAGTTTTTTGGAGATCTCTAAAGATTTTCAGGAAAGATGTGGATCCCTATAGAGGACATGTCAGCCTGATGACAAGACGGGTTGCTTTCTCTAGTTACCTCTGACGGGACTCTTAGAAATGGTGAATGGATCCTCACAGGGCTGTCCCCCAAGGATTAGAAACCAAAACTGTCTGACGATTGTTTTTTGAAAATACATGATTTCTTTAAAAACCCTCCTTATTAATACTTAAAATCAGTATTTTCTCTACAATGCATTACCTTTATATAGCACGTCTTATCCACATGACTTCCAAAGAGCATTTCTGTTTAAGTGGATACCCCATACTGCCTGTGTTCAGTAAGTGCTCATCCTGGGAGGTGGGAGGAAAGGCGTTTGATCATGCACAGCACTGAACAGGTATGCAGTGGTGGAAAGCAAAGGTTCCCACAGCCAATTGGAAGACAAAGAACTTCAGGCAAGACCTGAATAAATGTGGATGTGCTGAAATCTAGGGCAGGACATCTCAAACAGTGTCTGTAAGAACACTGAGGGGGGCTATAAAGATGGGCCTCAGTATGAAATCATCTCCCCTGAGCTCAGTGTGTTTACCGGGATCTCTGGCTCAGCAGTGTCCCTTGAGGAAGGCACTAATTTTTGAGGCAGCTGCCCAGCTTTCTGAGTGACTTCAGCATTCCTCTAAGGTCATCCATCCAAATATTGACCAGCCTGACCTTCAGGAGGTAATTACGGAAAAGCACACCACGAGATGGCTCCAGACTCCATCCAAGACAGATGACAAGCAAAGTTAGGCTGGGCAACAATCCATCTGCAAAGTGTGGACAATACCAGGGACAGAGGGAACATTTACAAGAACATAATCATTTTCAGATGCCAGATCTGACTTGCTTGGCTCAGTGACTTCATTAAATGATATTCAAAGGCTCAGTCTAGTAGCAGTGAGGGGAGATGAGTACAAAGAACCGATTTAGTACGCAGACCGATTTAGGCTGAGCTGGCATTAAACACCTCCTTTCCTGACCCCCACTAAAAGAGGGACTAGACAAAGTGTTTCCACACTGTGAACCAAACTGTTGTTAAAAAGGAAGTCATGCAAAGTTGTACTGGCACTGAGGCTATGCTGTCCCTAGCTGGTCTCAGGATTTGGGCTGGGAAGGGAGAAAGACGCCTGCATTCCCACCCTCCACCCTTCAGTGCTGTTGTAGGCAGAGCCAAGGGCTTGTAGCTGGAGTTTCCTGGCCATTTGTGTAAAGGAAATGTATCACTGTGAAATTAAAGGCTCTGAGAGAAAGTTAATTTAATACAGCTTATTCAGGCGCTGTCCCTTATTAATTATCTTGAACACAATAATTACTTGTTATTGTATCCATACTGCTTAATCTAATGTGAAAGATCTCTGTTCAGCCCACACTTCTTTAGCGATTTACTTTGATTATAGATACAATAAAAACAATGGGGAAGAATCCAGCCACTAACAACTCACTAACAAGAATCCAGCCACATAACACTCAATTTTAAAAACAGATGTAGTAAGCTGGAGGAGTAATAATCTGTAAAAGGGTTTGGGTTTTTTTTTCAGTTTTAACAGCAGGTGAGAATGGAAATATGATTTTGAAGACTGCATATGTTACATACCTGTACTTTAATTACTTGATAATATACTATTAATATTAATAACCTGTCTCTGTTTTCTTTGCAGTTTACAGACATTTCATTAAATAAGAAACCCAGATGCCTGTATGTATATCTCTTTATTTTTCTCTTACTTAAATATACTAACTTGACATGCTTACATTTCTGCTTTTGCATTTCACCTTATCCAAAAGCCCGAATTGGGTTAGGTTTAGATCAGGTTCTATACCTGTGTATGATCTATATATATGTCATGTAATAGAGGAAAAACAGATTTCTGCTAAATCAAAGTTAAAATCAGATACTCTTTAAAGAAAAAAAATAGAATAATTTATGTTAAATGAATGACTCCTTCCTGCTACTATTCAGCAAACACAGGGCAAGTTTCAGCTGAAAGTATCTTTAATATTCTGTAGGTAGGAGACAGTTGTCATTTCCTAACCGACAGTAACACTGTCGACTTAAAAATCACATGTAAGCAAACACGTGCCCGGACAAAGCATGGGCACTAACAACATCTCAGGTTACTCAAGCAGCTGTCCTGGGAGCAGCAGAACTAATTGGGGCTGGTTTCCCATGTCTTTGTGACTTGGTTGTGAGTCCCAGTGGCTGGTTTGGAGCATCACACGTGCTGCTTGGCCAAGCAATGGTCAGACAGTGCATCCTTCCTCAGGGCAGCCTTTCTTAGTGGGGACACAAGTTTGGGTCTTTTTCCCATTGCCATGAAACCTCTTACATCAGCACAGGTCTGGGACTTCTTGAACTCAACCGACCAAGTACCTTTTTGCTGATAAGCAGTGTTTGCATTAATAATTAACAGCATGGGGCTTTAGCTTTGGTTTTTCTACTTTTTATTATTTTCATAGCTTTTATAGCTTTGTTTATTCTTACTGATTTGAGATTCTGGAAAAAATTTGACTGTCCAAAGTAGAATTTGAGTTGACTGTGTATACACTTATCAGGCTTCCAGATGTCTTAATGGGATTGGAATCAAGGAAAATAGAATTAAAATATACCCAGTGAATTCACTGAGTCGGTGAGATGAGTCCTTCCACTGACAAGGCCTTGGTCTAAATATAACACAGTTTGGTAAAACCCATTAATTTCTGACAAATAGCGGGAGTTCAAAGGCATATATGAAATTATTCAGAGGTTTCTGTTTAACCACTGATATACTTCTCCCTTGAAAACACACTGTCAAAACTAGAATTTATTAGTAGCCTTTACAGATTAAAAATATCCCAACTTGTCCTACAAAGCAGGGAGGATAGAGGAGAGATGCTCAGAGGAGTGAGAAAGTTTTATTTTGCTCTGCTTGTTCTGTGGATGAATTCAACATTTGCATTCACTACACCGGCTTTTTAAAGAGCTCTAACTCAGCTGAGTACATAAAACAAGGTTTTAATGATATGTACCAGTTAAAAAAATTTGCAAGTGTTAGTATCCATAGAGAAAATTCAGTGTAATCACAGGGGGTTGGAGGCCACTGATGGCTTACATTGTTTGGGATCAATGGCTGGGCTTGCAATCCCTCTTGCTCCAAGGCCACTGCCTTGCTTCCCAGTTCCTTTTCTCCAGTTTCTCCTGGCTGTTTTGAGGAAATGCCCCACTTAAGGCATGGCAGACCTTTGCTGATGTTCACTACCTGCCTCAGATACCTTCTTCCCCTGACTGTGAAATGAGGATAGATGTCCATCTTCTCTACCATAAACTCATTCAATTTAAATACAGTTTAGGTCTTTTAAGCAAGCCTCTCTGATCATACCAATCTTGACCACCTTCTGGTTTTAATAGCATCATTGGGTGCAGCAGAGGAGTGACTAACATCACCTGCAATAGCGCCTGCTTGTGCTTTGGGAACAAATCATGTAACTTTGACCATAACATCTGAGGAAAACAGAGCACTGTATCTTTTAACAACAATTAAGTACTAGTCTATAATGACAGTGCCCAAGTGATCATAAACTGGAGTAGCCAACATTTGTGCACTTGGATAAGTCATTTTTAACCCCTAGTCAGGCAGAGCCCAGGCCTGCACATGGCACAGCACCTGCAAGCTCCACTTTGGACCCGCATGGCATTCTTGCCCCCAAAACTTCCCCATTAGTAAAGTGTGGTTGGCAAATCTGCCAAGCAGGTAAAACTGTTCTGTAGGTAAGGCTCAGTTCCTGTGCTGTCGACTGACCCCGACTGCCTCCGACCTACAAATACAGAGGCTTCTGTGACACCCTTCTGGTCTTTTAAAGAGCAGGGGAGGGCTCGCACTGTACGCACTTGAAGAACTACAGCTTTTTCCAAATCTGGCTTTGTCAAGCGTGTAATATTGTTTAACTCCCAAGAGAAGCAATACTACAGATACACGGTTTCCAGAAATAACGAGCTATGGAAAATAGCCCTACGGGAACCCTTAGGAGACTGACTTGTACATCGGCACATCTGTTCTTCACTTCAGTCACAGTAGCTGGGCAGACGTGAGCTGGGGCCTTATGTTCGTAGTGCCGCTGTTACGCTACATGCATATGCTGTAAAACATTTCAAGATTATGTTTAAAGGTGCTGTAATGATCTTAATTAGCTAAACTGTGCAGCTGCAGTAAAATTTTAGAGCAGAGGACACGGTTCAGCCTTTGCAGCACTGGGCACAGTTCTGTCACTCCACCTGAGCTCACCGATTTCAGCAAATCCTGCTGGGCCTGAACCATCGCAGAAAGAACAAAAAATTCAGATTACTGTGGCCTTTAAGCTTTTGTACCCTTCTTCCTATCAATTTCTGTATTCCTCTTTCCTCTTCTCCCAATTCAAATCAAAGCCTAAAAGCAAAGCTGAAGTTTCCCTGGATGGGTGGACAGCACAAAGGCAGAGTGTGGAGTTTCCTGAGCTACTGGCCCTTATCAGGAGCCACAGTCCAGGGCAGTGCTGAGGTCCCACCAAGAAGTTCCTGCAGTTCCTGCATACGCTTTTTAGTGCTGGCACTTTGTGGTCTTCCAAAGACCATGGGATGCTCATTCTTTACAGTAGGTTGCTTTGCATCTTTAAAATCCCTGTAGATCACCAAGATATGAGAATATAAACCCCAGCAAGGTCTCAGCACTCCAATCAGCAGAATGCTATCTGACTAAGTGTAGATGAACATGCATGAAGAGTCCACCAGTAACACACGTAGGGGTTCTTATAGGGAGGAATGCTTTTGAGTATTGAGAAATGCAATTCATCTTGCAACTCTGTTTTTAACTTTCAGCCTAGTCCTGTAAGCCAAGGTTATTTCTGTCTTCAAAACTGTGTGAGCTTAGGACATTTTGGAGACCCTTCACTTTGCAAGATTTAGTAATAGTCATTAATAATCACTGTTATTAATTTCAGGAGCCGAGGAAGTCAACATGCTTCGTATAACATCCCTGACGCAAAGCCTCATTCCTTTCAAAAAGGAAGAATCTTGTTGAAAAAAGCAAAGGATGAAAAAACCAGCTTGCAGCCAGTGAAATGCCTCTATGAACCTGTTGATTGCTCAAGAGAAATATGGAGAGCACAAAAGAAAGGTGAACCTGCCTGCTCTGCCAGGAAAGTGAGCACAAAACCCAAGATGGGTAAAAAGGCCAAACCACTATAGGAATGGTTAGCAATATATATAGTAATGCAGGAGCTTGGCTTCAACAGAACAAATATTGAATGAAGTTAATCATCCTACTTTTTCCTATCCATCTGGCCATGCCAAAACATATCAGATATAATATATAAAAATATATACAGTATGGAAGATTTATATTATTTAGTAATGCCATTCCCTTTTGGGGCGCTATAAGAGAGGTGACATTTTATTGAGTTTACATGGAGGTTTTTCTATTTATTTATTTATTTATTTATAGAGCTTATTTTAAATGACTGCATTTATCTTGCTGGGCAATACTGTGGCTATATGTTTAATTACTTTAGGGGCAGCATGTGGCCTGGTAATTTATTTTCCATCCGTGCTCTTGCTGAAGTTCAGAAGAATCCATTTAATTGGCACCTAAATAGTCAACCTCTCAGCTTAGGTATAAGATCAACGATTAACTGTTACCTGCACAAACATACTTGGATGCGAAAGGTCTATATCAGTAGATTGCTACCCTGAGTTTTTGCCATATGTTGCACACATTTCCACGTTTTTTACGTACATTAAACCACTGGATGCTGCCAGCAGCCACGGTTGTCTGTTGGCACAAATTTGGGCTGCTCCAGTGTCTCAAGCACAGCTTTCAAATTCCAGAAGCTTTATGGCTTTGCCGTAAATAGCAGGCTGTGGTGTGACTCAGCAAGGAGATCAGAAGCTGGTACCACAGCCTTGGCAAGCACAGCCCACAGGAGAGGAGAGATTTCGGTGCCGATGCCAGCGGCGGGTTGTTCCCAGCTGTGGCACAGCCAGCAAAAGGCCAAAGCAGCATGTGACACTGCGTGGCACCACATTCAATGTCTGTGCTTGGTTTTAGGAGAGAGGCCTACGATGGCTGTGATCATAACCGAAACCCTTCACGTTTTTATCTCCTAAAAATCTTTACAGGGCAGAAAGGTCCCTGAATTTCAAGTAACAACCCAAGAGGAAGGTAGTTAGAGATTACTGCAGGACAGGAATGCACGTGTTTACATTGGTTTGTGCCAATTAAAAGGATCTTTATTTATCAGAGTATTTATCAAGATGACTTTTTGTGTGTACAGTTTTTTGGTAACATGAATCTTCATGCCATGTTTACAGAGATAAGCATCCTGTCGATGTTACTGATGAGATTTGTTTTCTCAAGAAAAAGAAAGGATAGGTGAGACGAGTCTGTGTAATTTATTTTTTAAATGCTCATAACAGATGTAAATTGTTTTTGTGGAAGGTGATTTTTACAGTATGTGTACAAAGATTTGTGAAAAATGTTTTTCATTTTTTATAACAATGACTGTAATCAGAACTGAGTATTAAAAGACAGTGTATCACTATGATTACTGCTGCAATAAGCACCTGAGCTGCAATATTTTTAAAGCAGGAGATGACCGATCAGTCAGCAAGAATCAGGTAACTACAGATGTCATACATCTGTTAGTGTACAGAGCTCCCAGAAAGTAGCAGAGTGAAGAAAGAGAGTATTATTCCTCGCTTTTATTTTAAATAGTATATATGGAACAATCAGATATATGTTTAAAGTTTCTCAACACTGTTTCAGTAGAAAGTCACAGTGTAAAACCAATTCAGGTATTTAGGTTGTAATGACATTTAAATATTTATTTAATCACGTCACAAGGCCACAATTGGCCTTACGCTAGGCATTGTGTGTGGTGAAAAGGAGTTGTTAATTGTCTTGCATGGGTTTCGGTCAGATCGTACGTTATGACAACTTTCTTAGGCAAGTCACAAAATAGAAACATCCTTTAGTTTTTTCTATCGCTTACCACATCCTTTTACAAACTTGAAAAAATTACCCTTTTTGAAGATAATAAAGGTGAACTTTAGAAAGATAATAAAGTAAAATAATTCATCTGTTTCTTTATCCACTTGACACTGAAAGAATATTTTTATTTTTAAATGCCTATCTACTCTGTTAGTCACCAAAGTTAAGTGCAAAGTTCACAAATGAGATGTTTATTTTATTATTTGTTACGCCAAAATCTTGACTGTAAGTTGTCCTTTTGGGGGAGGAAGAGAAAAAGAGAGCAAAAGAAGTTGCATGTTCTTAAACTTTTCAAATCCTAAGTTACACTTACTTGCTGAACAAATGCCAGGTTAGTTAATTAGAAAGAAATTGGATTGTACTGTAACCCCAGGTAAAAGTTTTTAGAATATAAAAATTCTAATAATAAAGTTATATTTCTCAGTTACTGTGTCCTTTAACTCTGTGAAAATACAGTGTTTCTTTCAAAAGCCTACCCAACAACAGAGAAAAAGACAAGAAAGGACTTCTGTTTATTCCTTGGATAAAACACCATGTCAGCGCAGTTGGGCTGTGGTCTTTCAGAGCATGACCAATCAACCTGAAAGACAGCTACAGCATTTCCCCACATAACATTCACGAGTCTCCTGCCCCTCACCTACTGTAATGATGCTTGAAAATGATTCCTGAGGTAACCCACATGGTCAGATAACCCAGCCAAAGTAGAGATGGGGGGAGTGGAGGGGAGGGTCAGGCAGAGGAAATTAAGGGTAGAGAGGTTCCTGGGGAATGCAAGTGATAAAGTCTCCCTCATGTTTCCAGTTGCTGAATCATCACTTCGTCAGGTATCTCCCTGCTTATTCTTGGAAAGAGAGGTTTTCCCACAGGGGAACCAAGTTCTTGTCAAGATGGTAACCCATAGGAGAGATGCTGTAGAAAACTGAACAAGGAGATGAGGCCCCTCTGACACCTGACAGCCTGAATAATATTCATCAGGAAAAAGGGCTCCTTCCCAGTCATGTTTACACAACTTACTAGCTCACTTTTAAAGTTAATGTCTCTTCATCAGCAGAGCTTGACTGTCGGATGTGTGTCTTACATGTACTGTTCACTAACACGTATTAACAGAGGTGGAACACTCGAGAAGGATCAGCACATGAACTAGGCTGCGTGTTACTGGCATTAGCTTGCAGGGACTTTGGGAGGAGATAAGACTGGAATTGGAAAATGTTCTAAATCTTACAATGTTTTGACAAAGTTGACCATTCATTTTTGAAAATGAATTTGAAGCAGTTACCACATTTTACCATTTGAGATGCTTTGAAGACATCTAGGTGGGCTGCATGCTCACATCAAAGCAAATTCAGTAGGACCCGGATGCCTCATTTCCATACACATTTTAAAAATCATACCATGTCTGTAACTAAAACCATCTGAGAGCAGTATGTATGCTGGCTGGGCCCTTACAAGTGAGCTTTCTGCTTAAAACAAAATGTTCTGACCAACACAAAACATTATAGGCCAGTAAAACGAGACTAATTGAAACCAAGATCTTTAATTAGAGCTGTCTGTAGAAAAAACACAATCATTTTGAGATGCTCCTGCCAGCTGAAGAAAGTATGTTTTTAAAGCACTTGATGGCATCTGACCCCTCCTCGGCTTCAGCAGTAAAAACAGTCTCTTCCATCCCAGAGAAGATCTGAACACGTTTGTTTTGTTTCCAGGCGAGTTACTGGAAACATTCAAGGGGATATTCATATTCAAAGGGATGGCCACCAATTAGAGCAGTTAGTAGGTCAAACAAATTACCACCTCTATCATCCCTCCTAATCCTTCCAATGCCACCGGTTCTTTCAATCTACTTGAGCAAAATCGTGCTCTTCTATCTCTATTCTGCGTCACCAGACAGTTGCCTCTATGTGTTCTTACCTCAAACTAACGCTGATTATTTCCATGCATCCTGTCTGAAGTGGCTGGAGTGGACTATTTTGGTGCTCTCTGCAGTGGGCATGGCATTATTTTTTATATTTTAGAAAAAATAATCCCAGAAGTGATTTTATGACATGAAACATACAACAAGCTCTTAAAAATAGATCCTGTTGTGACACGAACGAAATGTCCTTTCCCATTTTGCTGCTAATGCTACCCTCTCTCTAGCCACGCTTTTTTTACTCTGGTCTCTTGAATTTTCATTTGTACGGCTCTCCAAGGAGAGGGAGAAACAAGCAACAGAAGTTAAATGCAGGCACTTTTTGCTTTTTGCTTTTTGCGCCTCACTGTCCGTCCGTCCTAGCATCACACACTGAAGGCAGGTAAAAGTTGGCTTGAATTTTTCATAAAATCATAGAAAAATACATACAATGGATTCCTGGTTCATTATAATGTTATGAAGGAGGAAGAGGCTCTTCTGATCTGAGGGAGAAAGAAAGAGGAAGAGAGATCCTCGCTTGCTTAAGAAGTCTCTTTCAAAGATAAATGTGACAGGTCAGAGGAATTTACCCTGTGCTGGTGTGAGGTGAGGGAAAGCCAGAGGTACACGTAAGGCTGCAGTGAAAGGATGGGACACTCATTATTGCCTGCTGTTTCTTGCAGGCCGTGACCTACAAAATATCAAAATATTTATGGCCTGACACATTCAGTCCTTAAATCATGCTTTAGACACATATTTTGAAGCCTAATTACTAATTTCAAACTAGCAGACTTTAGGCCCAGGGTTTCCAAGAAATTCCCCACACTCTGTCCACAGTATTCGTTCCAACCATAGTTTATTGGCCTACAGCGGGTACCTTACTTTCTTTCTGCCAACTCAGTACCTTCAACAGCTTCTCTCCCGCAGCAAGCGCCTTTCCTGGGCCTCAGCCTGATCATAAGTCACTGGATTCCCCCAAAGACACTTGTGAAAGCTTTCTTTGGTGGGCTAAAGGCAACTGCTGCATGAAGATAGCAGACCACCCAGCTGTGTGCAGCTCGGCTCCTTCACTTGCCCCTCGCCAGGAGGACAGAGGAGACAGAGCTCTACATAGTACACCACACGTGCACAATATTGGCATTTACCCACATCCCGGCAAAGCTCAGCCTGTCTACTGCAGCCATGACTACACCTACACGTACTTTTAAGACAGTCCAGGAAGCAGAAGCCAAACAACAGTCTAGTCTTTACATTAAATGCACATTTGGGCCATACAGAGGAAGACATGGTGTGAACATACAGCTGTGGGCACTGCAAGAGATCCCGACCTTACAGCATGTGGGTGTGTGGTTGGCATCACCTGCCTAAACAGTGGCTGGAAGCCTGGCAGGCAGGTGGCTTGTGCTGGGATAAAGAAGGCCCTGTCCTTTACAAGTGTGTGGAGATGGTGCTCTGCTGCTCCCCGCTGCAGCTGCCCCTCCAGACCAGATGGCTGCTCCGGCTTTTGCTCCTGCATCCCACTTGCTCTGCTGGCTTTACACTGCCCAGGGTGGCAAGCCCGCCTGTCACCATTCATGCTTCTCATGCCTGTTTGCAAACGGACGGTGGACCAACAAGGAAAGGTCAAAGGTGTGTGTTTCTGAGAAGACATCTGCAGCCCATCGTCCCTCAGCCGGAGAATGAGGGCAGCCTTGGCCAGGCGTCCTACGCTTCAGATAGATTTTTGCAAGAATATTACAGATATGGTAATGGCCCTTTGCTGAAGTACCGTTCGGACAGGCATCACAGCCTCTGCTCCCCAAGGGATTTCTGATCTCCCACCAGCCAGCACCATTTGGGGTATTTTTGTAAGAGAGTGGAGGGTGAACATTGGTCATTTGAGCAACATGCATACATGCAAAAGTGCACACACACACACATGCAAACTACAGCTCAGGTGTGGGCACTAGGAGAGGGACAAGAAACCAACTAAAAGAAGATTGGGTTTGTTCTGATTTTACTCTTCATTAAGATTATGAATTATTAAGATTATGAAAAACCCCCAAAGAAACTTTTCAAAATACTACTACCAACAAGCTAGTCCATGAATTGTATATACACCTGCCACTGAAAATCATAGAATGGATAGCATTAGAAGGGATCTTAAAGATCATAGAGACACCTACCACTTGACTGGGTTGCTTAAAGCCCCATCTAACCTGGCCTTGAACACCTCCGGGGACGGGGGCATCCAAAATCTCCCTGGGCAACCTGTTTCAGTGTCTCACCATCCGCACAGTAAGGAATTTCTTCCTGATATCTAATCTAAATCTGCCCTCTTTCAGTTTAAAACTGTTAACCCTTGTCCTATCGCTTCACTCCCTGATAAAGAGCCCCTCCCCATCTCTCCTGTAGCCCCTTTAGGTACTGAAGGCTGCTACAAGGTTTCCCTGGAGCCTTCTCTTCTCCAGGCTGAACAACCTCAACTCTGTCAGCCTGTCTTGATAGGAGAAGTGCTCCAGGCCTCTGGCGTCACAGAACATATTCACCTGAAGCAAATTTTCAGAAATTTGCAGAAACTAGTAGGCTCAGAAAATATTTTTAATATTTTTTCTAATGGGGAAGAATAAACAGCCAAAAAAAAAAAATACTTCACCATAGACTAGCATCACTTCAAATCCATGAGGCCTATGTTAAGAAACTCACCCACTAGCGAGCCTTTTAATTGTTTCTGTGTCAGCCTGCTTGGCCCACCAACTGTCCCAAAGTCCAGGCTATACAGAGATGACCTCCTAAAAATGACATGGTTAAATTATCCCACCCTCTGAAGCTTTGTGCAGGCACCTGTTTAAAGGAGCACGTGCAAGTCACCTGTTTTGCATGCTGCCAGGGTATGCCGCGGAGTTCATGCCAAGCTACGCCAGGACCACCCCCGGGCAGAGGCCCTTCACAGGGGATTAGTCTGAGGAACCAAAGGATGGATCAGGCATCACCCAAAGCCTGGCGACAGCAGCCGAAGCAATTTGGATTTATAGGAACCGAACCCATTTCTGCACCAAGAACCACGGCTCTCCATCTTGCCTGTGGTTGCTTCCCCAGCCTGCCCAGGCTCCTCACCAACCCTACAAAAGGTCTGGGGTAATGGGAGGCATGGGAATATGTGAAAAAACTCTATTGCTCACAGCAGCTTTGATAAACGGGCTTTAAAGGCATGGAGGGACCATCTCAAAGGACAGTTTGCGGGCACACACGAGCTCATCCTGCCCTTCTCCAGTCCCCCTAAGGCAGAGGAGCGTTTCAGCCATGCTGGGAGCCAAGTAGTTCAGAGAAAGGGTGGCAGGAGCCCGCTCTCCCAGCAAACTCCCTGACGATGTACTCTTAAGGGCGTCAAACATTTCATCCATTAGCAAATCATGAAATTAAAAGGATAATCACAACTGTAATGAAGGAGCCATAACTCCTTTGTCAGTTAATTTAATTGCCAACATGAGCACACTGAACTGTCGGGAACAAGTTTTATTGTAGAGTCTTTATCTGAAGAAAATGTTGTTACTGGTCGTTATTTGGATTTCACCTGGAGACTTACCTCTGAGGGGGGCAGCTGAGGGCAACAGGCAGAAGGCAAAAACCTGCGTCCAAGGGAACCAGGAGGAACATTTGCCAGGGGACAGGCAGAAGTTTAAGTTTCCAAAAGCGTGGGTGGGGAGGATGAAAAGGAAGACACAACTGATGCATCTGAAATAGATTAATATGACACGTGCTAAAGAAGGGACTGGGACAGCCATCTAGTTTCTATTCCCATCTATTCTTTTAGTGGGTTTCAGTAACTTCTTAGTTTTGTTAACAAGGAAATGGAGTTGCCCATCCCACCTCAATACTGTGCAGTATTCCCACCCCTCTTTTTTAGGGCACACCATTAAAGGACCTATAAGAGCCAGATTATTTTTCATTTTATGGACAGAGGTTTCTATTCTTTTGTTGTAAGTAGATGAAAACCTCCATCATGGATCCCCATCTCCTTGGATTTCAGGATTGGGGCTATATTATGTGTGAACCTGGGTGGTGGAAAAGGTCTGTTTGCCTCCTGGGCAAAAGCTAGAACACTTCCATTTTACCCACGTACACAGTCAAGGTGTCTAGGAAGCAACACCAAACGTCAGTTCAGATGTCAGTCTGCAGGCAGCTGAAGTGGTTCCCTGCACGGGAGGAAATTTCACGTTATTATATAAGCTGGTGTGAGTCCAGAAACAATCCAGCAAATGTGTTGCATGCCCTATCTAAACATTCGTTTTTTAGGGAAAAAAGCCTTGAAAGAGACACGTAAGTTGGCAGATAAATGCAGACGGAGCCTTTTTGCCACTAGGTGGTGATGGCTGATAATGAATTGGTGCCGCACGTTCCTGGTCCCTGTCCCCCGCCCCAGAGCAGTTCTCACTCTCCTCACCATTCACATCCCCCCCGGGGGTTCTGCATGTTCCACTTAAACACGCTCTGCTGTCACCAGAGACAGCCCACGCCACCTGACCTCAGCTTGAGTTATACATTAATTAGAGGACTTTACCAAAAACACATGAAGGTGTCATTTAATCTGGAGTCCTCAACACAAGAAGGACATGGACCTGTTGGCACAGGTACAGAGGAGGGCCACAAAGATGATCAGAGGGATAGAGCACCTCTGTTATGAAAACAGGCTGAGAGAGCTGGGGTTGTTCAGCCTGGAGAAGAGAAGGCTCTGGGGAGACCTCATAGCAGCCTTCCAGTATCTAAAGGGAGCCTACAGGAGAGCCGGAGAGGGACTCTTTGTCAGGAAGGGCAGTGACAGGACAAGGGGTAATGGTTTTAAATTGGAAGAGGGGAGATTTAGATTAGTTACCAGAAAGAAATTCTTTGCTGTGACGGTGGTGAGACACTGGAACAGGTTGCCCAGGGAACTTGTGGATGCCCCATCCCTGGAGGGGTTCAAGACCAGGCTGGATGGGGCTTTGAGCAACATGGTCTTGTGGGAGGTGTCCCTGCTCATGGCAGGGGGGTTGGAACTGGATGATCTTTAAGGTCCCTTCCAGCTCTAACCATCCTATGATTCTACAAAGAGGAGACCAACAATCAACAAGTTACCAGTGGTCACATGCAACAAGATGCGAGCAAGAAAGCAATAAAGGTTTGAGCCAGTCCTAAAGTCACACAAACTGAAGATTTCTTTTTCTGACAGAGCCAAAACTGCACAATATTTGCCACAGCCCACTGGCAAAAAGCAGAGGTCTGATGTGCGGGGGAGGCAGGTGAGGCACAGGGATTTCAGCACATGAAGGTGGAAGCTTTGCTGCCAGAAGAGGCCGGGTGCCCCTCGCCCCTGTCCCTGCTGTCCCAGCAGCACCAGGCAGCAACTGTCCGGCCACAAGCCCCTCGGGTGGGGGGTGCCCACGCAGCCGCCCTGGTGCAGGGCCACCTGTACCCCACGCCATGCCACTGCCAGCCCCGGCACCCCTTCCCCATCCCGTCCCCTTCTGCGAGCCTAGCAGCTACTGCCCTTCCTATTAAGCACATGATATTCTGCTTCTTCCTAACCCTAATTAAGGGGGTTTGTTCTTATTATAGAAATTAAGTCTACTTGGAACAAAATAGCAATTTTCTGTTATAAAATGATGACTTTCTGAAAGACATAAGAGGACTAATGCACTCGGCAACGGCTAATGACTACATGCCAAATGGCCCTTTGCTTTTAGTGTGCACCCACCCGCTTCTTGATGCTCTGCCACGGCCCACGTACCGCAGCCCACTGCAGGCCACCCCAGGCAGTAAGGGCGTCCCTACAACGGGGGCTGCGGGGGACAGGGGACGCGTCCCCTCCACAGGGAAACACCTTCACCCCGCAGCCTGCCCTGCAGCAACGGGCTTTGCTGCCAGGGAGGAAAGTCGAAGGCGAAGGAGGGGAGAGAGGACAGACCATGTGTGGGTGGGAACCATGGTAGGGAGGGACATTCCCTGCAGTGCCTTGCCTGACAGGCTCCAGCTCAGGTCCCAGGCAACACTGTGGGCGTGCAAGATGACCAAAGCTATGGTGACTCTCATGGTGAGGTATTAATGATGAACTTAATGTACCCATTAGCCTCATCATCACTACACTGACCAGTTCAATACACGTACAAGCCTGACCACCGGCTGCCTCCTGCCACAAGAAAGTTTCAGGGGGCTTTATGATTGAAAATATATATTAAAAAGGTTAGAGTTTTTTTCCTAAACAACATTAGATAGACGTCCTAAAAATGTTTTAATCCACTTAATCCATCCAGCTGGCATAAGTCCTCCTTCACTCCAGGTATGACTACCACTCTTCCCTGGGGTGCTTCCAGGGCCCCCCTACCTTCCCACACCTCGATCACCAGTGTCCAAGCAGGGAGACAGGCCTGCCTGGCTGCAGTGACCAGTTACCCACAAGCAGCACTCGAGAGTAGTGACATGCTGGTACAACCCCAGTATTTGCCACACTCACAGGAATCCACAAGCACAAATTTGTTTTTATGAAATGTTAGTCATTTTAGATAACAACAAATCAGCACAAATCCCGTATTCACACAAATTACCAGCTCGAAATAGCTGACCCACTTTATATATAATCTTGGCACAAAATCTTGACTATGAAATTTGAGGCAGATTGGTTTCACTTTGGTCAACTTGGAAAGAAGGAAATGAAAAACACGTTAATACGGGGCTCAGAATGAGGACTTCTTTCCACTTTGACTCAGGCTGTTCTTGCAGCGATAGAGGGACTGAAATCTTCTGCAAGTGTCCTGCTTAGATTATTTGCAGTTTGGTTCAATTGTGTGGGTACGTGGGGGGCAGCGCACAAACTCCTGAAGACTGCATTACAGAGAAAGGTAACCACCCCATGCTAGCATATATGCATCCCACAGCTAAAAGCCCAAAGCTTTTAATTCTAATCTGAATTAACCTACCAAATCTCTGAGATCACAAGCCCCTGCTGTTTAACAAGCCTTTGTGGCGGTTGCATGGCTGCACGGTCTGTCCTATGTTCTCAAGGAGCCACAGCAAACCTGGCTATTGATGGCTTCTGCTTGTAGAATTTGAAACTGGATCAGTAAGTTTTGGCTGTACTCACCATTTAAACATATGAGGTTTTTATAAATGAAAGTACAGGCTAGTGGGAAAATTAAATTATACTCTAGGGATGTTACAGATGAATCAGAACAGTAGATCTACATCACAAGTTGGCCAAAAATTCAACTGAGCACCTGAACATGGTCTAAACCAACAGCAGCTTGCACTAGATTAACAAATAAAACTCAGTCTTCTTGAGACCAAACGGAGACCAAATTCTAGTCCATCACCCGATCCTTTTCTAGATGGATACCAAGACCCATCACTGTGTCCTCCTCTCTCATCTCCAGCTTCAGAGAAAAATATAGTGGAGCCACAAGCTCTCAGCAAACTTAACCTTCACCCTCATGCTGAGGATTCAATTCAAAATCCAGTGCAAAGTTTTAATCAGCAACAGCACTCATGCCGTATGTGGAAAAACTTTTATTTTCCACACAAAAAGAGGACTGAGAGCAAAGCCATTGATTCACTGTAACAGAACAGCACGCCTGTTTTACAAGTGTGTAATTTCTGGTTGGTAAAGATTTGAGGTGAGAGAATACAAGCAGACAACTCCCAGCTAACTAGAAGGGAGAACTATACACAAGAGACAGTTCTAATATTCAGAATACCTGCGGACATTAACAATGTAATCCTGTCACTAATTGTAGCTCATAATGAACACTGGCAATGGGGTTCTTGGGAATTGGACAGACTCACATAGCTTGTTATTTTAAATAAATACCATAATCGGTATGAAATTCCAGCAACTAAAATATGAAAAACAGTATGAACTACCAGTCTTTTATGGGACAGAAAAAATTATCCATAGCTATCCAAAGGCTAGTTTGGCTTTCACACACTTGTATATAAACCATGAGTCACTTTTACATCACCTTGCCTCCAACTCTTTGCAAAACATAGAGGTTTTGTTAGTGGTGTTTAAGCTAACTGCAGGTATTCTAGGTTTAGTTTGTGTAGGATGGAAAGAAATACTAGCCTTTTGCTTAAAAGGAGAGAAAATGTAGATTTATATTGATATAAGGAGAACAAGGTGAGGAAGAGTACATAAGGAACTGCATAACGAAATTCCTAATATCAAATACTAGAGGAGAGAACTATAGTTATTTCTCTTTTTACAATAAGAGACAGAACCAGCCCCAATCCTGCAAGGAGAATACGGCTGATCTCACCTGCAATCCCCCCCGAGAAGACGCCGCAGGACCTACCCCTGCACACAGGAAGCTGATATCCTAAAGCTGCATGCTGTGTACAGACCCATAGTGTCCCCAGATGTACCTGAGGGCTCCTGTCTTAGGGCAGTGTCCCTGCTGCTTGCCCTGACTTCGTACCTGATGCCCTGCAGGAGAGGCAGGGAGCGTCAGGAAGCCCGGCTCCTGCCACTCACCCCCTCTGACAGGTCACTGCCCTTCTCCCTTTCACTTTCCCCACTTAGAAAAATAGAATAACGATTACTCCTTTTAAAACTTTCAGCCCTTATTGAGGTTGCTACAACTGCAACATTACTATTGCAGGATATGAGATAAGCCTCACTGCTCTGCAGCGGAGTGTCCAGGTGAGTAATTTGTCCATTTTACAGACAAACTGAGATACAGAGATGCTAATACAGCAAAGTGGCACGAGAATGGAAAAATTTAGATGATTCATTTTCAGTTTCCTCCCTTAGCAGCTCCTGAATGCTCATGGGACTGTAAAAGGCCCATCCTAACAGCTGTCTTTAAGAGTGCTCACTCATTTTAAAGAAATTTGTAATACTTCTCTGTTAAACACCATGTGCATTTTCAGCTTCTAAAACTGACACCAACTCCAGTGCTTTGCAGTGACCTGCCAACTGCTGGCAGCGAGCTGGCTGCTGCCTCTGCCAAAGAGGATTAATGCTGAATAATGCTGACTGGAGGTAGAAGACCTAATTCTATTTCTAGTGCACTGGTATAAAACCAGAGCGAGTAATGTCATCTACAAAAGACAGATGCAATGGTGTAAAAGGACTGCAGTTGGAGAGCATTGGGCTCAATGGTTTATTTTTTCAGTTGGTTTATTTTTTCAAGGATAGAGGTGTTCAGAAACTAATGGAAATGTTAAATTGGCTATAAAGATTTCCAATGGAAAAGTAACATTACTTCCAATAATTTTAGCTGCTGTGAATAAATGTAATTAGGACACACTTAAATTTGTTCAATAGTTACCCCAAAAGGTTATTTGCAGTCTGTAAAGCAATAGGTCCCTAAGTGTTACAGGTAGGATGTGATTTCATTAGCAGCAAAACAGGCAAAATATATTGCAAGCTGAAATCCTTTTTTTCTCCCCTCGAACAAAGGCCTCCTGACCCCTTATACTAGAATGGCTGCAGTAGAAAAAGGTCTCGTGGGGGTTTATTTGGATTTTTTTAGTTCTTTTTGTTTGTTTTTACAGAACAGGAGACATTTCCCAGTCTACTTTGCATCATTTCTCTTTAGGCAAATGCACAAAAGGACATTCACAATTAGTGGAATAATTACAAATATTACCAAAAAGCTCAATCCAATATAAAGTAGCTGTAAGTGCTGCACAGAGTCCCCCTGAGCCCCTGTTTGCTCTCCATCGGCAGAGACCTTCTTCTCATGCTTCCTACAGAAGCCAAAGATGTGAGGAGGCCAATCATCCTGCAGCTTCTCCCCACCAAAACCCAGCACACAAACTCTCCCAGAGGGTGAGGAGGACAGGCAGAACACAGGCAGGTGCAGGACTCTCAGGTGTCTGAGCAGGTCACCCTGGCTCCCCAGGCACATTCGGGTCCATAGAGCATCATCTTGCCCCACATAAGCGTCTCTGTTAGACAGAGGAGCAGGGATGGTGCTGGGATGACCTGCTCCGAAGCAGCAGCTGACGGGGTCAGCATCACCCTCAGTATCTTTCTCTGGCTTTTTAAGGAAAAAACTGTTTTCTGAATTTACTGAGATTTAATTGCCTTTCATTGAACTGCTCCGAAGTTCAAAGAAACTTTGAAGTTCAAGAGAACCTGCCTTCAGCATGCCCTGGCCAGCTGGGAGAAGCCATACCCCTACCTAAACACTTCTCAGCCTCCATCCTTCCCATGGTGAAGCTGACTCTATGGGTGACACTGGGACTGCATATATGGCCACCAGGTTACAAATTCAGGCTATTTGCCAGACACACAGCTGGGGAAGAGCTGCTGTACAGACTGAGTCTGCAGAGAAAGGGACTGCGGTTTCACCCTTGCCATGGTTTCTGCTGAGGAGGTGGTCATCCTCTGGCAGCCCAGTTTTTGGGACAAACCAGAACCAGCTGAACGTCAGCCAGACCAGAAAAGGCAGACTGACTTGCTTGTAGACCAGCAAGTGACTTGGTGGTACTTCACAGTGACCCTTCCCTACTGGAAACTAAATCTTGATACTTTCTTCAGTGTCTTCCCACTGATCAATCAGCTTTGGGCTCAAGGAGGTGACAGATGACATAGCAGAATCGGGCAGAGTACCCCATGCCAGGATCTCACCCGAAGCCCACAGGGCAGCCTCACGGACCCACATGGGATGTGCTGACGACGGCACCCTGAGTGACCACCACAGGGACAGAGTGTGGGATGTGAAACCTTGTCTTCCCCACCCCGAATACTTTCAGTACCAGGAAATTAATAAAAATGCATACAATAAAGGCATACACAAAGGACCACAAATATCCCCTTTGTTGTATCTGATTTGGACCTGGAGTGTTGCCCAGCTTCAGTCTAGCCACTCGATAATCTGAAGTGGGGAATGCTACATAAATTACTCATTATTCCCACCAGATGAGCTGTCAAAGGCTGCGGAAACTAGTTCATGTTCACCTCACCTTTCTCTGCTGTTACTTACTTTCCACTCTATTAAGGTCTGTTGTTAAACACTTTTGTCTCAAGACACTAAGAGAGAAAGAAAGAAGGAAAGAAATAAAAAAATCCTCCACCAGCTTCCTGGACTTTTACTTCTGAACAAAAATCCAGAAGGACATAATAAAAGCCAAAGCAATCGTTCTTTCTCTGTGAGCTCATCACACCCCACAACCGCCAAACAGCCTTTACAGCCTGGTGTTACCACCGGCACAGATACAGCTATCCAGCCCAAGGACCGCAGGAAAAACATAGACTAAACACCCCTCTTGCTGGAGGGGATCCCCAAGAAGAGAAAAAGCAGCTCTGGGGCAGTGTTCGTGCATTTCTTGAGCTGCAACCACTTGTATTTATTTTCAAAGCAAATCACCAGTGTCAGAGTATCAGATAAATACTGAATGCTACTGCTTCACTGCAGCTGCGGGATCTGCTCGGCACACCTAGGACCTCCAGCCTCCAAGGCCAACCAGCCCAGAATGTGGCACCTCAACTAAAGTAACATCTCACCTGGATTCTTCTATATTAATCATTAATCTTCAATGTTTCGAACTAGTCACTGGAACCTATATCTCTGTCTGACCCTCATCCCCGAGGTTTCCTGCTTGTTGTTGCTTCCACGCTGCAGACAGCACCGGTGGCAGAGCGCTATTGCTCTCAAAAAGGATGTTTTTACACATGGCTCTGCCCCAAACACCTGGAAGTACTTGTAGCCCTGTAAAGGCAAGCCCAAACACTGGGTGGCCCTGGAAAGCCAAATGTCATTTCAAAGTTTGCAAACGCTTCCTGTCATCACTTTTGGGCCAGACCAAAGCCTGGAGTGAGCCATCCCTAGGAGAGACGAAGTTCGAACCCTGGATGAAGTGTGGCACCCCGAGTCCCTCTTGCCTTACCCTGATGTTTCCGGCACACCTCGGCACACGCTGCCACCGGCTCTCTGGGCTGCACAACATCAGGCAACACTTCCCATTTTGCTGCGATTGCAGCACAGTGTGTTACTGCCAAACGCCACGCATCCCTCGCCCTGCCGCGGTGGGCGCTCGGCACAGCCAGGCACCGTGGCAGCCCCTCCAGCCAGGAGGTCAGTCCCAGGGCTGAACACGAAACCTGGAGGCCGGGGGTCGACCCAGTAGGACATCCCTCAGGGCAGCGGCACTACCGAGGACACTTGACCCAGGAGGGAACCTTGCATCTCCCTGTCTCACCAGCACAACAGCTATAGAAATGCCAAGTGATGGCTGGAGCTGCACTGCTCTTAGCACAGAAGCTGCAGCCAAGCATGGACACCCCTTTGCTTCAACTCCACCACGAGCAGGCTGGATGCATGACAGCTCCAGACTACACAGGACAGAAGAAAAATAGGGTTGGAAAGGCCCCATGGAGGTCATTTACTCTGGTCCCTCAACCCCAAGGCAGGATCAATTTTCCCCTCACCATTCTTGGCAGACTGAAAAATAGAGAAGAATAAAGAAACCAAACTTCAGGGAATTGGGATGGGCTAAGTATAACTATGAAAGCGTAGTCTGAACAGGAATAAAGCTGAATGCACTTATTCTAGAAAACCTTGCCACAAAACCAGTGTCAGGAACTTGACTTGAATTCTTTTTTAAAATAAACAAACAAATCTGGAAGCTTTAAAATCCAGGGTATGAGTTGAGAACTATTTCGTAATCCTTAGTCACCTATGTAGTCAACCAATGCGGAAACGCATCGTATCACATCCTAATAAGCAGTATGCAAATATTTTTGTAATCTAGTGCTAATGACACCAAATATTATTAATATGTCATTTGACACAGTATTGTAAAAATAATATTTAACAATGTATTAACTGAAGTTGTAGCAAATGATGTATTTAGCTAATTGTATGCAATTAAATTAGAATTAAAAAGAGGATGTTTCATAATCTTCCTTGCTTTTCACTAAAAATCTAAGCAGGAAATTCAATAAATGAAAGCTGCTGGAAAATCACATGAAGCATCAAGCACTGGAAGATTAATATAGCACAAGGCATCATATGTTGTTCATCTAACTTTATTAAAAACCACACCAAGTTTAAATCTTTGGACATTTCATACTGAGCTGAACTTCACTCTTTTTTTTTTTTTCTCCTTTTTTTCTCCTGATTCCTCATCCTATCTATTATATTACACAGGCTTAGATGTGTTGCATCATTATATCCAGAAATACAAAAAAAATTAATATTATCACATGTATGTGATGAAATGCCTGTGCCTGGACTGTGGAAGGAATGCAGATCCAGTACCGTACATCTTGAATAACTTCTCCCTACAGCACACACGTGTGCTCCTTGCACTTTTGTCAGTAACTGGCAATACACGTGGGCAAAAATTGCAGCACAGTTTCTGTTAGGAGTTTGTTCTTCGCTGCACCACCAGTGGTTAGAGGTTTGTGTGAATGTCAGGTGCCCGGATGCACTCGTGCTTTTGGAGAGAGGGACTGGGAACTCGTCCCGACTGAGCTTTTTTTGCAGTTCATTATTTCAAAGATTTCTCTGCAGACATCACTTCAACTCCATGCACACAACTCTTCTTGCAGTACTCTGAGCTCACAGGGACAGGTGCACACGCATTCGGCCGCTAAGGATACACATGAACAATTTATCTGCACACTTAAAAAAAAAAAAAAAAGACAAAACCAGTTGCTTGTGTAGTGCCATGTCTTCATTTTCTCCGTTGTTGTGGGAAAGGCGCAGACCCCTCTGAGCGCAGGGGTGTATCTATGCCTGACCCTACTCACGGAGGTCTGGCTTTGCGTTCGCCTTCTCTCCCTCTCCCTCGGGCAGCCCTGCCCCTGCTGCGGTCACCAGCGGGGCCGGCGCTGACTACAAAGAAGCTGGATCAACCCTACGCACCACGCATTTTAGATGGCGTAGGTTCCGCACAAAGCTTTGGCAAGGCGTCAGGACTCTTTCTCCTGATGACTTCAGCTGCTGTTTCTACTCACTGATGTAGGCACCCATACCAGCAGAAAGCTTTGCTAACGTGCTTTGGCTTTTGTAGGGACATCGCTTTTTCCGTCTACAGAGATGGAAAGATCAGCCTTCCCTTACTCCTGTCCAATTTGCTGAAGAAGCTGATGTTTGGTGAACCACCACCTGCACCAGGGGATTCCTCCTCAGACCTAAGGAGCAGCAGGATCTTATGGCAAATGAGCTGCTTGTTTGCTCACAAATTCTTATTTCCAGCCCAAACTCACTGCAGACTTTTTCTGTGTCTGTGCTTGCTACCTGCCAGAGGAATAGGACATGGTGGGGAGGTGGGAGGGACAGGCATTTGCACTGCAGGAATCTGCAGAGGAGTCATCTCACCTCCATCCACCTCTGCCGCTGGACCCCACCATGCCAGGAAATGAACAAGCATGGGGACCACCCTTCTGTCAGGCTTTGTCCCACACTGCAGGGAAAGCTGGAGCATCCCTCATTTTAACTCGTTGTCTGTAAAACCTTCAGCCACAGAGGACCTATGTCTGCTCTTGGATGCTTGTAGCCAGACTTAGTTTTCATTTCTACCCTACTAGGCATATCAGAGAGTGAGAGTTAAAGAACAGATTTCCTGCTGAAACAGGGAAACTCAGCTTTCACACACTGTTGCATTATGGACCAGGACCTGCTGGAGAAAGAGTGAAGCTCCTGTTCACCTCCCTGGTGCTGGCTGGGGGTCCCAGCTCTTGGTACCTCCTGCAGTTCCCCGTCTCACCAGCACGTTCTTCTACAATCCTGCCACCCAACAGTGGCAACTCAATGAAGCACTGCCACAATTTAAATAGTTATTTGCATTTCATTAACAATGACAACATTTATTTTAATACAGTTAAATCAGAGTAGCATTTAATTTAATTTTAACAAGATAGTTATTAAGCTAACCAAATATCAATTGATTGCTGAAGAAACCACATTGTGAAACAAGTAAGTTGAGAAATAAATCTTGTTGCCAGGCCATTAGTGTAAAAAAAATCACATAAATAATAAATGTCTAATTAGGTTCTCTCTAATGAAGAGCTCCAACTGTTCATTGACATGCTGCGGGAGGGCTGGTGCCTCCCCAGGTTGGCTGTTAGGGGAGAGATGCCAGCGCTCAGAGGGCTGTAGGGACTGACCCAGCTTGGGCAGCTGGGTTTAAAGAGGAGCTCAGCCTCCCCCTCTGCTGCCCACCCCTCCAGGCACTGGGTGCCCGGACACCCCCAGCACCTCATCCAGGCACGGGAGAGATGCCAGAAGTCAGGGAGCAGGGACACACCACACGGGGTCTGCTGCTGTCACCGCCATGGGGCTGCAGAGCAGGGGGGTCATCTCCCCGACAAGGACCACAGCTTAATCCTTTCCTTCACGTCAGGAGCAGTTTACCACGCTTTCCTGCAAATTACCCTGGGTCTGGAGTACCAAAACTGGTCAGCTACAGCAGACATAAACATTTCCTTTTCCAGTATAGCTAAGGACCTGTAATTTTCAGCCATTCGTATGTGTGGATATCATTTTCAAGGAGTTTGTTTGTTTGCTTATTTAAACACAGATCTCTTAGGGGGAGTTATTTTCATAGCTTTTCTGACCATCTGCTCTGTCCAGCTGCACAACACAGACCAAAAAATCTCAACCAAGCATCTCTGAATCAAGTCTGCAAGTTCTGCTTAAAGAGTATTATATTACATGCAGGCTCAATTTAAAGCCTTCAAGTGATGGAAAATCCACTGAATCCCTACACAAGTTGCTCTGATGGTTAACTGTGCCCACTGTGAAAAACGTGTGCCGCCTTCTATGTGGCACAGCTGTAACGTTTATTCACTGACCCTTCTCACGTTGCCTTCTGCCAGGTTAAAAAAATCACCAATCAGAAATAAATTATTTGGTCCTGAAACTGCCAGAGGACTAAGGTATAAACAAATTGAAAGCACACAGAAGAGGTTTGTCTGGGTAGAGAGAACTGCCATGGGTGGCCCTTTTTTTTGCCAGCTCCAGCTGTCCTTCAGCCTCTGCCTCTTGGGGGCTGAAGAAGAGTCTACCCTGGGAGTGGGCAAGGGCTCTTCTCTTGACCAGCATGGTTTTTGGAGGAACACCACAGAAATTTCAGGGAAACAAGGTCAGAAAGCCAGTTTACTACATTGCAAATGAGCCCTCTAGTAGAAATTTCCACTTTTTTTCTTAATAAGAATAATCCACATCTCATATACCCCTCACCATAAAAAAAAAAATATACCTGAAAAGACGACTACACCCAGCCTGTGACCTCAGATAACCCACATAAAACTGCGCATCCCCCTGAATTTCCCATACAGACACATAACCCGCCCTTGTAACTGGATCACAGGAGGAGAGGGAACTGTTTTCTGTTCTGTTCTGGTTTACAATTAGCCAGTGGGCTTTGCATTTTAAAATTTGGTCAGTGCCCAGTGAGAAGCTGCCATCTCCACTAGAACTGGGAAAGCCCTGAGAGCTCCTCTGCCTGATTTGCTCTGAGGAGGTGGCACTAAAGGACTGTCACATCCCATGGACGGGCACTGGCAGCAGGGGACAAGAGGCAGGAAGAGACATGGGCAAGCTCAGACCCAGGCACACACGTCCCCTTGGTCTCTCCAACCCCTGGGGGACCTTTTCCAGGTGAACTTTGGTCCAAAGTAAACCCTGATGAATTAGTCATGCTCATTAGATAACCTGGACCTGCACAATTCTTGCAGTAAACGTGGCTGTAGTTCACATCAAGGCACAAGGGCTCATACAGCTGAAAGCACACTTCTACCAAGGCGAGACAACCTGTCCAAGGGATCAAAATCTGCTGGACTTTGCTGTACTGTGCTTGAGCCAATGAGGCCATCACAGTCTATATCACAGCAGCGTCCCATCTCTGCGCAGAATGGTAGAATCACAGAATTGTCTAGGTTGGAAGGGACTTTTCAGACCATTGAGTCCAACCATCAACTTAACACTGACAAAAGCCACCACTAAACCATGTCCCTCAGCACCAAGTTTATGGGTCTTCTAAATACCTCCAGGGATGACAATTCTACCACTTCCCTGGGCAGCCTGTTTCAATGCCTGAAAACCCTCTCAGTGTAAACGTTTTTCCTAATATCTAATCTAAACCTCCCCTGGCACAACTTGAGAGGAGTTGTCTTATCGTGTGTTGCTTGGGAGAAGAGACTGACCCCCACCTTGCTACAACATCCTTTTAGGTGGTTGTAGAGAGCAATAAGGTCTCCCCTCCTTTTCTCTAGGCTGAGCACCCCCAGCTCCCTCAGCCTCTCCTCATAAGACTAATTCTCCAGACCCTTCACCAGCTTCATTGTCCTCCTCTGGACCTGCTCCAGCCCCTCAATGTCTTTCTTGTAGTGAGGGGCCCAAAACTGGACACAGCACTCGAGGTGGGGCCTCAATGGTGCCCAGTACAGGGGGACCATCACTGCCCTACTCCTGGCTGGCCACACTGTTCCTGACACAGGCCAGGATGCTGCTAGTCTTCTTGGCCACCTGGGCACACTGCTGGCTCATGTTCAGCCAGCTGTCAACCAACACCCCCAGGTCCTTTTCTGCCGGGTAGTTCTCCATCACCCTGCCACATGGTTGTCCATCACCAAACCCAATTCTCTCTACCCGCTTGCCCACAGACAGGGAGCAAGCCTCAAGCAGAGGTTGAAACAACGCAGCACACGCATCCCTAATCACAATAAAAGCAGCGACCTGGATTTGTTGGTGTTATGTTACACAGATCAGAAGCTGTGATTTCTAATAGGGAAGCAGGTGTTTTGGAATATGATCTATTTTTCCAGGAGGATGTGATAAGTACTTTTCAGCTAATTATTTTGCACCAAACCATGAGGAAATCAACTCCAAAGAGGACTTGTAGTCTTGGAAGACACTCAAGACTTCACACCAAATTTTAGGCCTGACAGCAATCACAGGGCAGTATGGGTGGTGGCAGCAAGGGATCCAACCTGCCTCAGATGAGCCAGGGTCTCTGATGCCTCAGAGAGCTACAGCTTCTCTTGTAGCCACCGTGTGGTAAATCACACTTTTTTTGGTTTGGGTTTGTTTGGATTTTTTTGCATCTTTCCCTCACTGTTTTCCAAACCAAGCACCTTAAACACACCTGAGAAGAAAACTAAGCAATTAAACATAAAATGTGAGGAACCTCATACCATATAAATGAAATAGCTGTTGAACATTAGGTGAAATAGCATGGGGATGCATATGGGCATAGAGACTACTGCAGGCTGGGGAGAAAAAGTTGTCAGCCACAGAGCCAAAAAACACACATCAATCCCTCCACAACCAGAAGATGCTCCTTTTGTTAGGCCATGGATGCTCACCATCCCTGAAATGACCAGCACACAACAGGTTAAAGCAGTTACGCTGAAAGGGGAGAGAGCCTGCAGTGCAAATATTGTTAGCACAGCCGTCACTCACAAAAGAGTAAATTATTAACTTCTCCTAATTAGGTGCCACTCCCATCCCACCTCTCAGGGTTAATGGGCTTTGAAAGGATGGAGCCACCACAGGAGGAGGTTTAACAATGCAATCTCGCCACATGACTAAGCGAGACTGTACCAACACCACCCATCCACTGGCTCTTTTGGTCAGGGCAGATGAAAAACTAACTTCCCTTGTTTGCCATCTTGCGATAAACCTCCAACGGAAACATATTTTTTTTTCCTGTAAGTGACAGCATTTTGAGAAAACGCCTCCAAATCCCTCCCCAGGGTTAGCAACAGCCCAGAGAGACCCCTGCCAATACCTGCCAGCACAGGAGGCATCTGCCAGGGCTCAAGCTGTCCCTCACACTTGGAGTTCGATAGTGACCACCATGAAGAGCTCCCACCAGCTAACAGAAGCCATTTTCTATCTGGCAAGGTGCCAGCGTCAGATGGTCGCAGAACTCCTGGTGTAACCTCCTTTCTATCTCACCTGCTCCCCCTCGCTCACACCTGCTTCCCTGCCATCTCACCAGCACCAATATCTTTCTATTACCTGGGAGCAATGTGCGAGGCAGGGTCTCATGGAAAGCTTGAGGCTCTGGCCACTTCCTCCCGTCTCCAGGGCAGACCACCTCTTCTCCCAGCCACCACGGAGGGGAGAGGCAAAGTTCCTGCTCAAGGCAGGGCAGGAGGAGCAAGGGGAGACCCAGGCACAGCCCCTCGGCCAGCAACGTGTCCTGCCAGGGTCCACACTGGCAGGCAGGTCCAGGTGTTACCATTTAATAACTGATGATGTGTAACTGATTCAGCCCAGAAAGCCAACCATATCCTCAGCTGCATCAAAAGAAGTGTGACTAGCAAGTGTTGGGAGGTGAATCTGCCACCCCAAACTCTGTGCTCACAAGATCCCACCTGGAGTACTGTGGCCAGCTCTGGAGTCCTCAGCACAGGGAGGACATGGACCTGTTGGAGCGGGTCCAGAGGAGGGCCAAGAAAATGGTAAAAAGGCTGGAGCACCTCTCCTATGAAGACAGACAGAGAGTTGGAATTGTTCAGCCTGGAGAAGGCTCCAGAAGGCTTATAGAAGCCTTCCAGTACCTAAAGGGGGTCTACAGGAAAGATGGGGAGGGACTCTTTGTCGGGAAGTCTAGCAATAGAACAAGGGGTAAGTAAATTAAATTGAAAGAGGGTTAATTTATATTAGATACTAGAAAGAAATTCTTTGCTGTGAGGGTGGTGAGGTGCTGGAACATGTTGCCCTGAGAAGCTGTGGATGCCCCATCCCTGGAGGGATTCAAGGCCAGGCTGGACAGGGCTTTGAGCAACCTGGTCTAGTGGAAAGTATTCCTGCCCACGGCAGGCATGATCTTTAAAGTCCCTTCCAACTCTAACCATTCCATGATTTTAATGTAAGAAACTCTGTACGCTGAGGGTGCCGCATCATGACTTAGGAATTACCTTCTTTCCTGAGGTCTCCCCTTTACAGACCTTACTAAAGCCTGTCTGGCACAGCATTTCAGTTTCCAGGTACAAACAGTTTGGAAAAAAAATGGGGGAAAGTAAAGCAAAGCACAGCAAGTGTGTAACAACGTTATTGTGAGCCCAGATGATGTTAAATGAATTAATTTGATTCATTCTTAAATTTAACTGGCAAGATTTAATGGTTCACATTGAAAGCATGAATAACTATTTTGTTCCATGAATGACTATAGTTTAGTGACTCTTGATGTCAGTGTATTTCACCCAGGGTAAAACTTGCTATATGAATTATTCACTGCTGGGTGGATGGAATGAATGGGGCCATGCTCATAGACAGGATGCCAACTGTGGTTATTTGACATGACGGGGCACACTCGATGCTGACAAAGGACAATAGTTAATTTACAGTGTGGTACTGGGGCTCAGTCATTCTGCTTAAGATCTTTATAGAAAGCATGGCACTTTTTGTCATGTACTCCACATTAAGATGGATTCCATGTGCCAAAAAACACTGAAGCATAGCTCACTTTTAAAAATGTTCACTGGTTTAAAGGCAAAAAAAAAAAAGCTACCTTCTTGTCTTGTTTGGCTGAAACATTGCTCCAAGAAAATGTGTTTAAGAGCAACTTAAAAACAAATGGAGGAATGCATCTATATATCACTTGAGCATCTTGTCGTAGATGCAGTAGTTGATAGCTCCTAGGACCTCTCCTTGATAGGAAAGGATCTGGCAGCCTCTCACAGAACGGGGTCTCTGACTGGAAATAATAGAGCTTTTACCTAAGCTTTTATTTCCACAGCTGAGAGAGAAAAGACTGGGCAAAGTTTCTGTACTAAAGTATTTACAATGAGCAATCGGAGTAGGACATTTTCCCAGCCTTCTTAAAAAGCTGTTGCTTTAATACAAGCCATTTGTAATCTGGAAAGACAGGACGCAATTCAGCTTGATCTGACAAATGGGCCACAAAAGTTTACTTACGCATAATAATGATACATTCATCTTTACTTTACACTTCCCAACTGCATGCTTATTGCAAACATCTGTGTTGCTGAAATGACTGGCATTACAACTCATTTATATGGTTTAAAAATAGTGATAGATGAAAGCCAGGAGGGGGAGGGGTGCAAGGCACTTCTTCCTCCCAAATTTCACAGATACTTAGTTTCATGTTTGAGCATTTTTGCATGAATGGGCCGAGTCAGTGGCCTGGTATGTGCAGAAATATCTTCACAGGTAACTTCCAAACCATCAACACAGCACAACCCTCGCATGCATCAGTACTGCACTGATAATACACCTCATACTTAGCAAAAAGGCCAAAGGAAAGATGACTTTGATTTTCCCTCCACGTCACACACGCCCTACCATCCAGTTGAAGGAGAGGCCACTGCTCCATACGCCAGCAGCTCTCTTCAGACAGCAGCTACCTAGCCATGCTTCAGATCACCAGTAAAGCAGATCAATTCTTAATGCCATCCCCAAATTCAACTATTTTCTTGCCTTATGCAGAAATGGTACACTTCCTCTCAAACTATAGTGTGTTGGAGACTGTGCCTATCTCTGAAACGAGCCTGCCTCAATTTGCCTGGTTTTCATCCCTCATGACACTGGATGATTTGTCAATCCTGCCTGAAATGCAGTTCACATGGTTAACAGTGAAATGGGATATTTCTCCTTGGCTCCCAGATCTGTCAGGTATTTGCATGTATTTGCTTTTTGACCAGATGGCACTTCTGCTTTGTAGCTGCACATGAAGAATTGCATTTCTGTGCTCACATTTGGCAAGCATATAACATCCCTGGGGATCCTGGATACAGGTTAGTATGCCAAAAAAAGCTCACAAGTAGTCATAAGAGGCTTTCTCTCTTCAGACATCCAGGTATTATTATCCAAGTGTCTCTATTTCTGCCATGACATTGTGTACTCTTCATAGTCACATGGAACATCTCGGTGACCCAGGCTGATGGACAACTGGGTGTGAGCATTTGAAATCTTTGCCAAAGAACACTTCATATCCAAACTCTTTAAAATGGTTCATGGCTGGCTTGGTTAGTTGCTTTGGTATATCTCAGTATTTATCTCAGTAAAATTAGCAGGTGTGTATTCATGCCAAGTTAGCAGAAGACAAGAAGTCAGTTTTGAACATGATGTATGATGCATCTATTTCTAATAGTGCTCATGTGCCACTCTGGCACAGCACCCACAGGAGCACGCACCGAGGATGCTGAGACCACAGGCTAAGCAGTGTAGAAAGATCTCTAATAGCTTACAAACACTTCTCGTTCAACACAATTCCCTGTCTCAAAAACACTGGTCAAATATTTCACGTGAACCCTCCCAGCAAGACATTTAATTCCATCCCACCTTTGCTTAACTGTTGCTAAGGATTTAGCACGAGACTAAGGGCCATCCCCGGCTGGTGGGCCGATGCCTCAAGCCTCACAACTCCTTGCTGCTCACTGCCAGACTGCCTGCCAGCTAACAGACCCGCTCCATACCTGCCCCAACTCTGCTGTTGCTCTACAAGCACATGTGAATCACCATGGATTCACTTAGCCAAGCGAATTTCAAACCCTAAGAGCTGCCAAACCGAGTTGATATTTTCACATGTGGGCATTTTGGAGACTGCTTTTGCAGACTGTGGGTCAGGTCATTGACAGGGGAAAGGTGAATACCCCACAGAAGCTACGGCAGCAGTTTCCTCCCTGCACATCTGGCTCCAGAGGCACCAAGAAACGTTCTCGCAGATTGGATCTGTGGCCATCTCAATTGTACACTTGTGTCTGACACAACTGCGTAATACCCACGTTTATCATTACTAACTAAAATCACAAGAATAAAGAAATTAATTATTAGGAAAGGTGAAAAGTGGGAGTCTCTTTTGCAGGTATCATTTTGGCAGCCTCCAACGCAGCCCTCAGCCCAGCACACCAGCCGGCGTGTGGGGCTCACCGGCTCCTTTCCGAGTTGCAATATTTCACTCGCCATTTCCTCACACACCCTCCCCTCCTGGGCACGGGCGGTGGAAAAAGGAGCAAGCCAATTCCCAGGCTTGGAATGTCATTGCCCACCCGCCTGGCTCCAGCTCTGGCAGGCATGGGAGCGGCAGGACGGGTGCCCGATGTTGGGTGCAGCACCCCGTGGGCAGAGGCATCATGCAGGGGCGCAGCAGGGACTGCGGGGTGTCCACTGCCTGCGGGGACCAGCTCCAGCCCGTGGGGACCAGCTCCAGCACTTTTTCACCTGCAGGTGTGAGGAGGGCAAGGGGGAAGACAGCTAATAAAGAATGAAGAGTAAAGTAATCAAAATGAATGCAAAATAAAGAAAAAAAAAAAAAAAACACAAAACACCCAGCTCACCTCACTGCCCTGATTAATTTTGGTCCCTGCATTCAGAAAAAAAAAAAAAAAAAAAAAAGCTGGATGTTGCAGTGAAGCAGGGCATGCAGCTGTGTTAGGAGAAACATCTGAATGAAATTCTGCCTCGCCGCCACCTTCTTGCGAATTGGCTTAGCAAATATGGCCCACTTGTAAATCAGCTGAACAGGGGCAGCGCATGGTGGCACTTACACAACAGCATGGGGGTGTGCAGGGAGAACTGACTATTCTTTAGCCCTTTCAAGAAGAAGAGCCTGTGCTGCTCTGAAGCCTACAACTGAGAAGCTATTAACTTGAGGTATGTTTTTCAGCCCCTGCTACATTATTTTCAGGGCTGACTGCTGCAGACTGAAGAATACTTCCTAATTTTTTTCTCTTCTGTACATTCTGAATGTTTATTTTGCACGGACCTTTGTCCAATTTCAGATAATTTCATGTCTGGAATGTCTACAGGAGCTGACGTGTGGGACTATCGCTAGGCAAAAATAAACCTTGTTGAAGGAATTGCTTCTTAATGCCAAGGACTTTTCACAGAGAAGGTCTGATACTTGGTGTGTCCATGCTATTGATAAAGATTTACTGCAAGCAACAGATCTGGATTTTGTTTGTTACAATTTCTATTAGGTGTACAATCTGTCATGCACAGAAAATCCCTTTCATTAGGAAAAATAAGAGCTACAGAGCTCTTCAATACTTTCTTTGTCGTCCCTCCGATTTCAGGTACATTACTGATGAATAATATTCTATAATAAAATACAAAGATTGCAGTAATTGGACATGTTAAATATTGGTGATGCAGAGGCCCTCTGGATTGCTAAGCAGCAATTCAACAGCACCCTCTTAAAGCAGAAGCATGCTGAACTCTGCCGTTCCCTGTTGCTTCCAACTCCTACTGATGCTGCTAACCATCTTCCCACAAAGCACAGTTGGATGAAATGTAAAGAAAAAGGTAAGAGAGTGAACCTTGCCATCCATGTATGCTCAAGTGCCAATCAGCTAAAGGCCATCTGGGAACAGAAAGACATAGCTATTATTTTACTTCACAGTCCATACTACCATTGCTTGGATGAGCTTTTTTGAAAACACACATAAAAAGTGCATCCTGTTATTTAGCCTTTTTTCCCCCCCACTGAATTACACAGGAGCATTGCCTTTTCCGCACAGTGCTTCCTTAGGTCTGTGCAGGTAAAGAATCAAACCAGAATTGATTTTGGGGGGTTTTTGTTTGTTTGTTTTGTTTGGTTTTTTTTGAAGTTTGCTGAACTGATTGCTCAGAGCTGGTCACCATCTGCCTCACTCATAGCATGATGCGTCAGGAGGTAACAGCACCAGCCGCTCACCCCCTGTCATGCCTGGCAGCAAGAGCTGGTGCCTCCCTGACTCCAGCTCGCACCTCATCCATTTGTTGGAAATCCAAGTCCGGTTACACCCACTGCAACAGTACCAGGCTCCAATCTGGGGATCAGATGAGATCTTTCGAAGCTTCCAATGTGCTAGGAAGTTCCTCTAAGTAATAAAGGACTGATTATCTGACATGTGCTGCTCTAAGCAATGGAAAACTCACAGAATGATTAAATTAAAAACACAATACTCTGAGAATTCCCCCTCTTTGATCCCCATGTGACATTCCTCTGATAACTATACCACTGTCCAGATCCCCAAGGGAAAGACTTTAGAAGATCCTGGGCTGAGCAGGAGCCGCAGACCGGGGTTTGGGCAGCATCCCCTCCTTGCCATGCCCCACGGAGAAGTTTGACTTTAGCTGTCAGCAACGCTCTCAGAGACGTGCCTCTGCACATCCTTATCCCAGCACTGGGATGCCTGTTTGGTTTGGACAAATGGACCCCAGGGATCAGGGATGCAATTTTGAGTGTCCTGGGCCTGCTTCTGGTCACTGTGAAAGTAATTATTCTGATCAGATGCTTAACAAGAGGACAGAGAAGCTTGTGGAGGTGCCAAAGTGAAGGTCCTGGGCTGAAGTCCTGAGTGTACACACACACAGAGGAACGTTCCTGTCACCCAGGTCTGTTGATCCACTTGAGCTTCTGAGAAATGAGAGGACAGGGAGAGTGGACTTTCCTCTCACAAATCTCCTGATTTTCCTTACTTGTCCACAGCTGCCACAGGCCCCTTGGACATCTTTCCCTCCCCTCCTGCCCCCAGCCCTTCTCCCGTGCATCTGCCGGGAGCACCAACGCCAAAACAAGCCTGCTAGATACAGAGGCGTTTCTCAGACTATTACAGAGCCGATTTTAACAGATGACTTATGTCTGCGGAGCAATGTGTGTGGGAAACAGAGATACAGTTCACACTTTTAGGAAGCTCAGAAATTTGTGATACTTCTAGGAATACAAATGACGCAGGTTTAAGTACGTTGAAGAATCTCTATTACCACCCTGTTTAATTGCCTTGTGCCTGGATCTCAACTCAGTTTATATACTAAGTACCATTTAAATGGCTAACAAAGAAATCTTCAGTTATGTTCATGAATATGGATAGTCCCTGGTTTCTGTTGTACAGGATTTTGTTTACACAGGCAATGGAAAGTTTGTTGTGGTTCACATACACAGAAAATATTTCAGCTGTAAACACCAGTTGGTAAAGTTGTGCATCACTTGTTCAGTATGGTCTTTGGGTGCAACGGTGATGTTTAAGCACCCGCAGTCTCTCTCAGGCGAACCTACCAGCTAGATTCCCATTATTTTTCATTTAACAGGAGGTAAGCGATCAGCTGTAGCAGGAACATTTGCAAGTGTGAAAGCAAACGAAATTGTGGGGGAGGAAGGAGGAGGGAGGATGACGAGTGCTTTACTGAAGACCTCAGCAAAATATTGTTACTAGATAGGATTTCTTGCAACAAAATGATTCAAACAGAAGGAACACGTGAGGGAGGACACGGACAGAGCTGTGATCTACAGGAGTGGAGCTCAAAGATGTTGTGGGTTTGGGCTGTTTGGAAATACCATGCAGTGGGCTCTTCTAAAGATCACGGTCTATTTTTCAACAGACACCCACACAGCAAAACACTGCCTACGTTTGGTGAAATCTAATAATCCACTTCTTGTCACTTGTAACTATCAGAACTCAGGATCTGAAATAATATTTGGTTAAATAAGTGCTATTTATTTCTATAAAAGCCTTTCTCCACTCTTGTCACTTCGAGAGCAAGGTCCACAAGTACAGATAGATGATGCTAAACTCTGCTGCACTTTATATCCATAGGCAGAGATCAACTATCATGAAAAGCTACCACAACAGAAAGAGCAAGTCTCTGGAGAAGCCTGAAAGAAAAAGCAGCCGGTGTTGTTCACTCCTATAAAGGAGGGATGCGACGTAAGAAAAAAGTTTGAATGTCACATGGGTTGAGACTTGCAGAAGGTGGGAAAAAGTATTCTCCAAAGGACGTATTTTTGGAGCTGCTGCGGGAAATCTCTCTGCAGGCAGATCTTGCTGTGGGGGAAGCTCACACCCCGTCGTGAGGGAGGACTGGCCCGTTTGGAGCTCAGGATAAACACTTGGCAGGAAAACAAGCTCCATCAAGGATCTGTATCAGGACTGGGCACGTCAGTCCTGCAAAGATTAACACATATGCTAAGCTTTCTGCACATGAATGTTCCCACGCTAATTCATGGGTGTAAACATATGCGTGTGCACAGAATCAAGACCTCAGCGCCTTTTTCTCTAGAAAGTTGGAAGTTTTTCTCTAGAAACATGCAAGTTTTTCACACTGTAAATGTGCAGGAAGGGTTTTGGGCAGAGTTAACCATACAGCCTCTGCACAGGCTCGGGTGTTTTGACACCAGCACATACTCAGAAATGAGACTGGTCCATAGGGCTTATTGCCATGAGATTCATTCAACAGAAGTGCCCCTGATAACCAGGAACCATTGGGTTTTGTTTGGGTTTTTGTAATCTAATTTTTTTGATTGCTGCATATGGGAGCCATGTAAAAATAACCTAAGTAATTATTTATTTTATTACAGTTTTATCCTAATTGCTTAAGATTGTTCACACTTTCAAGGGACCTTTTGCCTTCGTATTTCTTAGTAAGCTCAGTTTAGTCAAGATTTGGTCAGATTTATGCCATTATCAGTGTTCTTGTCAAGGGGATTCAGGACTTTGAAAATCAGTGGATCATTACAGGTATTATGGGATTTTTATTAGTATCACTCTGATTATGACATTAACTTGTCTAATCCCATTTTGTGATATCCTGTCTGATCTGTTGCTGAACTGCTGGAACTTGAATTCCAAAGCAAAATGATTAAATGAGATGTGGTCAGAGGAGTCAGTTCTTCAAGCACTGGCAGTCTTGATACTCAGATCAAATATTTGTTTGTAGTTTGCCAACAACTTTTCTTTATAGACAGATAATTTGCATGCTGACCAACGTGGTGCTTGCAATCACAAACAAAAAAGCTGTCCAGCCAGAATTAGTCTTTCTGGGTCTCAGCTGACCACCTTAACCAAGACCATTTCTCCTGTGTTGGGAAACTGCGGTCTCTTCACCAACTACTGCTGCCTTTTAGTAATGAAACGGAGGGGAGAAGAAAAAGAAGGGGCTTGGATTGTACCAATGATTTGATTGAACCACGAGTAAATCAAAGGGGAAGATGAAAAGAATTCCTGCAAAAGTATTTATAAACCCACAGGACTGAATGACAAAGCATCCAAGATTGCTAACAGAGCTAATAGAAGGAAGTGCGATACCTTGAGCAGTGATTTTTGAAAGTTCATGGAGAACAGATGAGGTGCCAGAGGATTTCAGAGCCACAAAATACGGCACTCAACTGAGTTATAAAAAGGGGCATCCAGGAATTTACTAACCAATTCATTTAACTTCAATAGCGAGTAAACTATGTAAGGAGTCATAAAGGAGCCATTATGAGAACTTAGAGCAACCCAGAATAATAAATAATTGGGTGGGAAAGGGCTTTAAGAGGTCATTTAGTAATCTCATCAGAAATCTCATAAGAGTAAACATTCAGCAAAATATGGTACTCGGATATACACATTTCAGCTGGCCCCTTCTACACATCCAAGGAGAGGATTCAGCCATTGCTTGGGGAGGGGGAGCATTCCTTGTACAGGGCCCATTTTAAATGAGGGACATTCTTGCCTTTTCTGCATGGTTTTGTCTCAGTATTGAGCGAAAATCCCCAGAGGTGACAGGAGAAATTACAGCAGCTGGCACAGGAAAGGAAAGCTGTTAAACTTGATGATCCTCTTTTTCAAATTAATATATCCTGGACAGAGACCCAAGTAACAGATCATCTGGGGGGTGAACTCTGATAACATGAGCAGCTAATGCCGGGGCGGAGGAGCTGGGAGGAAGAGTGCTTTGGCAAAGGGAGATCATAAAAGAAAGCTTTTTCTGCCGAACACTGTAGGGCAACAAAGAGGTCAGCCTGCCCTGCCAGTGAAGCAGGAGAGGCTATGGCCAGCACCAGGGAGAAGAGGAGCCTCTGAAACACTATCTGGACCGAGGGCTGTACATCCTCACGGACAAAGCACAGCTCCCATGCCAAGGAAGGTGCCCACCACCCAGGAATGGGCATCACACAGGCAGCCAGGGCACACATCAGCGACCATGCAAGGTCTAACATGCCTCGGGAGCAGTGCCATGGATGGGATGGGGGCAAAAGTTACTTTTCCATAGGGCTTGGAAGGCTTTTTATCCTTTGATCAGCAACATTAAAAGCCTTTATTTCAACTCATGCTTCTGTGAATCTTTATATCATTTAGATCCCTCACTACAATGTTAAATGGTAACTTTTAGGTCCCAACTACTGTACTGAGTTTAGTGGAGTAGTTCAGGAGATTCGGTGAAATACCGAGCAAAACGGACAACACTAGGAAACCTGAATTGCGACCTGACCTCTGACAGACAACCACTAACCCCAAACTACCAAACAGCGTGGTGCCAGAGGTTTACCTCTGAGGTGAAATCCCACACCTTTCCTTCTGCTCACCAAGGCCAGCCAGCCTACTTGGATTCTGAATAAAGTAGCAATCTGTGACTGCAAAACTTATCTAGGACTTTGCCCAGCCAGATACATGTGTATTTTCCCCATAAATGTGAAATGACATGAGGCCATTTTGAAAAGAATGAGAAAAAAAGAAGTTTACTTGTCATTAGATATAGATAGTAATAACCAAAGAGCAATAACCAAAACCATGTGAGGAAATTGAATACAGACAAACCACTATGCTAAATGAGAGAGAAGCACCAATTATGTGCAACAGAGCTCTTATTATATGGCATTCTGATTACCTTAAATTATATTTTTTAACAGACATCCGTTTTTATTTTTGCTTCTAAAACAGGTGAAGTTCCTTTCAAGTATTGACGTCAGCTAGCCTCATCAATTGTTCCTGTAATAGCTCAACTACCACTAGAGCCACAAATGCTATGAAAGAGCTAAGTACTCCCTGCACAAAGGGGATTGGGTTTGGTCATTGCCGCAGCGCGTATGCATGGCCTAGTCTTTTACAGCATAGTAATTGATATTGATTTTGTGTGGTAGAGGTCCCTCCCTTCATGCACTGGTCTTTATTCCCCCCCCCTCCCCCCCCCAAAAAAAAAAAGAAAAAGTAAGTTAAAGACATCATGATCCATCTTGAAAATAAATCTTTTTTTTTTCCCCTCTTTAAAAAAATGCAGTGAATTTAGTACTCATCAGATGTGCTGGACCAAGTCCATGGCACACCTCCAGCACAGTCCACAGGAGAGCAAGTCTCCATGCAGGCCTGCCTCTACTGCCTGGCCGTGCTCTTGGGGTGTCCTGTTGGGCCAGCACAGCAGCACACAGACTTCTCTTTGGCGTAAGGGTCCCCACCACTCTGGGGCCATGCGACAAGAGTACCACAACCCACTACAACCTGGATGGGAGGCCACCAGCTCTTTCAGCTCTCAGCTGGCACCGTGGCTGCTAGTTCAATGTCCCCGGTCACATCCAACTCCTGCTGTGTCCCCTCTGCCCCCCTCATTATTTCCTGTTTGGTCTTTCCTTTATGTTTTGACCCTTAATTAATAATTAAGGTTGCATCCTTCACTCTCACAGGAGTCCTGGATTGCACTATTTATTTATCATTGCTATTATTTTGGTTTTAAAAGACATCCACAACTTGGGGATGGGGGGGGGGGGGGGAGTGGATGCTGACATGAACCCCCGGCAACAGTTCAGTGGAAAAATTCAAGCCGTGCCAGGTTAAACAAGGAAGGCCACGAGAGCTGCAGAGGCCAGCTGAGTCCACGGGAGTACTTGAACTCCGCAGGGAAGGCAAGGGAAATCTAACAAAAACACTGAAATGACACTTTTGCTTCCTTCCTGTTTATCAGATGAACCCAATTGGGCTTTTATTTCAGGTGTGAAGAAGTTTTCTACCAACAGGTGGTTTCCTGTGGGAAGCACTGGGGGCTACGGCAAACTGGCCACCCTCGGAAACCTGAAGGCCAGCAGCATGGATCACTGAAGCCTCTCGGCATTGTGCAGCCCAGCAGCTTCCTAAAGCCCTGCAGAACTACTTCTAACTGACCACACGTGGCTGCTGCTGAAACCTTAGTCCTTTACTTCATTCACTCCTCCTTTGCACCTCAAGAAGGATTTCACATTCACGGAAACATTTCCACTGCCACAGATTTCAAGTGCCCTTTGATGCCATTTTTGTTTAGGTACCATGTTCATTTATGACAAGTACCTTTCATGTGCACAAGCACACCTGCTTCAGCTGAGGGACAAACACCAACATCAGACAGATGGCAGCTGACTTCTACCCAAGTCTTATGGCTAAAACCAAATGTTTTTGAAGGCCCGTGGAAACGTGGTCTCCCATAAGATGTCCAGCACCTCTTGCTGTGGTCTGGGCTAAAAATATTACAAGTACAGTTCAGGCTTTTGTCATTCCCACTGCCCACAGGAGCAGGATGTGCAGAGGCAGAAGATCAGAGGATATGAAAAGTTCATTCAGGAGTCTGTCTTTTTTACATTTTTTAAAGTGACCCCAAACACTGTAAGCTTCCCGTTCAGTTCTGACCGGAAGATTTGGCTTTGTCCTGACCCTCCTCCGGCCGGTGGGAAGCAGGAATCAGAGGCCGGGCTCCCACTTTGATGCTGCTTTTCTGCAACTGGCAGCTCTCCTGGTTCCCATGCCCACAAATCAGCCATGTCTCCCCGTTTCTGCCCAGCAGAGCTGTGCCTCCCTACAGCATCTCTGTACCAAGCTCAGCATCAGGGCCACCGCTGGCTGAGACCAACAGCAGCCCTCGCCCACCTCTCACCGGTGCCTTGTCCTCTGCCAGAGCCAGGCCAGTGCAAAACGGACTCCCAGATGCACCTGGAGGCACCAACATAAACTATGTCCCACAACAAGAAGAGGAGCGCGATCTGGACCTATTGCATATTCCCAGCACCTGACTGATTTAGGTCAGGGCGTTATCCTCTGAAGAGGATATAAAATAAGATTTTACATTTCTTCTTTCTGTTCATTTTTCTCAATATAAGATTAAAAGCATTTCTTTTTGAAATCTGAAATCCTGCTGATAACCCTGCAGTCTTAAGTCAAGCGGTGGCGTGATTTGGAATGAGGTGGTGACCACGTATATAAGATGGAGAAGATACAGAGGTTTCATTTCCTACAAATTAATTCTCTACAAGCTGTGTAAACTTTCCTTAGTATAAACAAAGACTTTACAGACAAAGATGTTAGGGTTTTTTTTCCCCTTTGAATTATTTAGAGAAAAAATAGAACTGTGATTTTGCTGTCTCGGCGCTCGAGCCGGTACCAGCAGCTCGGGAGCTGCTCCCGTTGCCTTCCACAGTGCACTTCCTCGCGCTTCTGACCATGAAACGAGTGTAAATAAACTCACAGAGAAACAACCTCGTGCAGCCGGATATTACTAAGCAGTCTCAAGTTTCCACAACAGACTGACACCAATTTGTAGTTACCCCCCCAAGTACAAATGCTGTGATCTCTTACTACAAATGGGCAACACGCTGTGCGGCCAGCACAGCTGCCCACGGCGGTACCATCGCATCGCCTTCGCTCCCATCACTTTCTTTGGGGAGGCTCAACAATTCAGCTCTAAAAACCGCATCAAACACTAATTCGGCGAAAGAGGCAGTAATCCACAACACCAGTTTAGTGGCCCGGCCCTGGTTTACGTGCTCACTCTCCATTGCCTGCACGTGTAGAGCGTGTCCCAGTCTGCCACAGAGGCAAGGAGAGGAGCTGCCTCCCAGCAGGAGTGGGGAGCACCCTGGAGCCAGCCTCAGGAGTGATGGAGAGATGGTGGCTTGCCTGGGGACACAGAGGAGTGGGCTGGAGGGATGTCACACGGGAGGCACTGGGCTCAAAAACAAGACTAGGGGAAGGACCTGCCCTCCAGTGAAACAAAAAGGGCCTTTTATTTTAACCTGAGAATTTTTTTGCTTCAAAAAGTTGCCCTGCTGGAGCCTGTTTTCTGAGAAAACATGGTGCTGGGGAGTCCCTGGGAGTCTCCTCGTGTGTGTGCTTCAGGAAAAACGTCAGGGGTCTACCAAGGGGCCTGACTCACAGGCCCATTAGATGTGGCTTTGCCAAATAGACAAACAAGTCATTATGGACAAATATAAAAGCACCATCAGAAAGCAGCAGTATCATCCTTTAAAAATATTCCAGGGCACTTAATTCCCACTCATATTCAAATGTACGTAGGACCAATTAGAAATGCTATTTGCTGTTATTTGTTTTCCTTCATTGTATTATTTCATATCAGTACATTGCATATCATTTAAGAGGAAGAGTGCTTTCATATATCAGAAAGACATTTTTGTCTCATTAATGCCCTATGCCTAAAAATAAACCCACAAGATTTAAAACGAAACCTCACGATACTTACCTACACTTCCAAAAAAAAAAAAAAGAAAAAATCTAAAGATGCAATTTCCTCGAGAAGCAGTGGACACCTCCTCAAAATGATGCTATTTAGAGAAAATAAAGCAGAGAAGAAAGTCGCTGGTGCTCACGGCTCCCCACGTGGATCTACTCCCTACCTTCAAACGCTCATTGCACAACCCCGCGGGGAACACTCATGCTGTGCTGCCCAGGGCTGGGGCGGTGGGAGCAGTGGTGCTTTCCTGCCCCCGGGAGCCCCCGCTTTGGCTGGTAGTACCAGCAAGCGAAGGCCGCTGGCAAGTGGTGTCACCCCTCACTCTGGCTTGTTCTGTAGAACTCGGGGATTAAGCCTGGAGGGTAAAATTTCAGAACAGTGACTTCACGGATTTGACAGAGTTGGAAGGGACCTCTAGAGATCAACCAGTCCAACTCCCCTGCTAATGCAGGGTTGCCCAGAGCACATCACTCAGGACTGCATCAAGGAGGGCCTTGAAGATCTCCAGAGAAGGGGACTCCATGACCTCCCTGGGCAGCCTGTTCCAGGGCTCTGTCACCCTCACCCTAAAGAAGTTCTTCCTCAAATTAGTGGAAGTTCCTATGTTCCAGCTTGAGCCTATTGCCCCTCGTTCTGTCACTAGGAACCACTGAAAAGAGCCCAGCTCCATCATCCTTCAACTCACCCTTTAGGAACTTGTAAACATAGATAAGGTCTCCCTCCTCAGTCTTCTCTTCTCCAGGCTAAAGAGCCCCAGCTCTCTCAGCCTTTCCTCCTAAGGGAGGTGCTCCAATCCCTTAATCATCTTAGTTGCCCTACGTTGGACTCTCTCCAGTAGTTCCCTGTCCCTCTTGAACTGGATGCAGAGTAGAGAATGACCTCCCTAGAAAAGACAGTTTGCATCGAGAATAAAATAACCAGGAAGTATTTTGCCAGTGCAACCACCTGTACTTCTCTGCAACAACCTCATTGGAAAATACTACTGTTACCCACTTCTCCCTCTGTTGATGGTGTATATCCATCATGCATGACAGTCTCAGGCAAAGGCTGGGCTACCTCCTCCTGTGTCACTGCTTCTCAGGACAGATACAAACAATCCACAGCTGAGATAACAGTCCACAACTCAGCTTTCTTTTTTTTTTTTGCCTTATCTCTCCACAGTGACTGTAATACCTGTTTCTGACAGTACCAGCAGGCTGACTTTCCAGCTTTCACCAGATAAAAAATAAACACCAGCAGTGAGAATAGATGCCTTAATACTGCTGCTCCTTAAGTTAATAAAGCAAAATATGTATTAGAATCTGATTTTTCACTTTTCTTTATTAGGTACTTTATCATTTGGGCTCCATTTTCCAATCTGATTTTGTTACTACAAGATAAAGCAATTATGTGCTCAAACACGATTGCACTGTAAAACTCCAGCCTGTGAAGCCACAGACCAACGACGGACAGGGCTCTGCTGGTGATACCGTGGCAATCAAAACCACGTGTGACACTTGAGAACAGCAGTGACTGAGAACCTCTGCTTTGCTGCTCCCCAAATCTCCCCAGGGTGGCACAGCACCCAAAATGGGGAGAGGCTGCCGCTTGGTCTGCCGTGGAGGGCAGGGAGGCAGCGCCATGGGGCCAAACACAACCCAGATCGAACAGGAGCCACAGGCAAGAAAAGGCAGGGGATGGCAACCCATCAGGAAACCAGGTGAGGGGGAAAAAAAAAGGAAATCTTTCTCTCAGGAAAGGGAGAAGTCAGGAAACAGTACAGCTGTTCCCCAAATCGCTAAGATGTGCCATGTGGTCCCAACTTGCAGCTGCCCCAGTGCCGGGGTACAGCGCCCGGCTTGCTGGCCCCTTGGCCAGGGTGGAGGCTGACTGGGCTGCAAGGAGCCCTGCCTGGTAGCCCTACCCCCGGGGGGTTAGGTGGGAGACAGCACCCTGCTGGCCACCAGCTCCTCGGGGGCCAGGCGGGAGGAAAGGAGCCACTGGCCCCTCGCCAGCACATCTTGCATTGCCTTAAATATTGTGTTCCGAGGACATGTCCTGTTGGGTATGAAACAAACCTACCGGAGGAAATGAACAGGATTTTGCTTTTAAAAGCATTGTGTCAGGTATATTAACGGTTCTACCATACATGTTACTCAGCTCTTCAGAGAGCGCTTGGGTTTCATTTCTGCTGTAATTGTATCAGCATCTTGCTCCAAGCCTCTCCTTGGCTTTCCTGCTACTTAATTTATTTTCCTTTGCAGTCATGCATTGAGCCATCTACAGGGCTCTGCTGGCTGCTGAACCTCGGGAAACACATCACACCAAAGTGTTTCAGTGAGTCACCTATGGCTCTTATTTGCAGTTTTTACTTGTGTAGCAAATACCAACTCTGTGTTTAAGACCTATTACTTCAGTGATTGCTCTTTCTGAGCCTAGCAGTTGCCGAGCACAGAGAGTAAAACTGAAGGCTTCTGCGGTGGAAAAGCAGTCATTTGTCAGGTTTTAACAAAACCCCCGACACAGAGGTGGCTCGCCGAAAGCAAGAAACTATCATCTAGTTTATTAATACAATAAAGGTGAATATAAACCCAGTTGACATCCCAGGAAGCAGTGAGTCATTAAGTGGGTGCCGTGGCAGGCCAGCGAGCGGGATCAGCTCAGCCCCCCCGGCACCGGCTGGGGTGGGTGTCATTCAGCCTATTTATCAGCGCCATTATTTATTCTGTGTTATTTACTGGTGGAATATGTGAATTTGACAGCAATTCTGTGAATGACAAGGAGCTAAGAGGTGTATCAGATGCAGGAGCCATACATCATAAATGTAGATGATTTAAACAACTCGGAGATTTTTCAGAACAAGGAGACGGGGAACTTTAGCGTGGGGGGGAGTGGGAAAAGCAGATGTCAGGCTACACCCGGGGCAGACATTGGCAGGGGGCAGACAAGTCAGGCTCACTTCTACAGAGCAGGAGTGAAAGGAGGAGGTTGGCCACCTCCAAGTGCTGTCACAGCCATCATACTCTCATGGACACACCAGCTTCAAGAGAATGATTCTTGACTGGAGCTGGGGGGGGGGGAGGACACGGGACGGATGAAACGACACGAAAAGTCAAGGAAAACTGAATTTTGCAGCTTCAGAGAGGAGGTTGCGTGGCCCAGAGCCTGCTGCTGCCCCAGGGAGGAAGGGAAGGTGTATTTTGAGATGGTATGTATCCTCCCTTTCCCACAGCCACATGTGCCCTGATCCATCTCACAGCTCTGGCTCTCTACAGCAGTAGCTCTGGCAAAGCGGGCAGCCGAGCTACAGCTCTAACTTGGGCATTTCTCTGTATTTGCTGGTGTTTAAAACCAGGCAGAAACAGACTCTTAAGCGTAATTATTGATCCCACAGGCTCATTACAGCTGCCTTTACTCCCTCTGCAGTGATTATGAGCAGATAGAGTGTTTTAAACAGCAGGGTTGTGTCTACATGTCTGCTAAGTGACATTTAAATAAGTTAACTAGTACCTGTGAGGAGATGCATTTTTCAACGATGGCCTCTTTTTTTTTTTTTTTCCCCCCTCCCCTCTTTGGCACAGAGAAAGGCAGCAGGCAGAGCACTTCCCTCCAGCAAGGATGGACTGGGAAAAACTCCTGCGTCTCCCCAGTGGTCCCCCTGCATGTCACTCATCTTCTCACCTCCTCCTGCCCTGGCACACTCTACTTGCATGGAAGTCCACACGCAGCGGGAAGGGCTGCAAGGGGAAGGGAGAGCATTTTGTTTGCTTCAAGACTTGAAGCGGCTTTTTCTGGCCTGGGATAACGCTGGGATTCCTGGAGGATGAACTCCCACCACCAAACTCCAAAATTGAGAACAACTTTAAGATAGATCAAGTTTGGGGGCCAAAACTGGCTACCCCAAAAATCAATAATCATCCATTAAAATATACACCTAAAAGGATCTTGGCTGAAGTCAGGGGGAGCTGTCACAAGTAGATCACAAGCACCCTGTGTTTAAATGCTTTGAGAGTCCTGGGTGTCACAACTGAAAGAAAAAAGGCTCCCAGGAGCCAGAGCTGTGGCACAAAAACAGCCATCGTACAAAAAGTGGGGAGAGATATTAAAAGTTAATCGCTCCAAGGAGCCAGCAGATGTTAAACAGAATAATTAATTTAGTCTGAAATGGGAGAGCCCTGTCATTGGAGAACTCCCATCCCATAAGCAGGGGACGGACATTGGCCTGACGAGGTGTCCAAGAAAACACTTTTCATCAGAGGAGGATGCATGAGAATTAAGGAACAGGTGAAAATATTGCTCAGGAAAGAGGGTCATCTCTAACTGAGCCTGCAACCATTTACAGGCAAAAATCAGTTCATTGGAAAGAGACAAACGCAGTCTCAGTTGAAGCAACCACAAGGGGTCCACCACTGAGGTTTTACAAAGGATATGTACCCAAATAACAAGCAGGATGGGGGGCTTATCTACAGCAGCCATCCTTGGGGCCCGAGCAGGGACAGTGACCGGCACCAAGCATGGAGCCAGAGACCTGCTGCTGCCTCCACGCAGCCCTGACCGCAGGGCAGGCAGGCGCTGCCCACCGCTGCCAAAAAAGCTATTGCTCCAACTCAGCCCCATCCAGAAGATGGGATTCCCACCCCACACTAACCCGTGCCGACGGCAGGCACCACAGGGAAGGCGGGTGAGAAAACGACTAGGGGTCTGTCCTGAAAGGCAGGTGGGAAAACATCTGGGAATAGACCCTTCTCTGGGTTCTTGAGGGAGAATTCACAGTAACAAAAGATCTCAAGAGGATCTTGTGGAAAAAATAAGGAGCCCTTCCCCCCTCAATTCTGGCAGTTTCCAGATGGGAAACTGAAATGAAACTTTTTTTGAAATGTTCAGAAACCTTTTGAACCTCATTAGTTTTCATTTCATATGGCTCTGCACAAAAAAAGTACATAAACCTGCAGCTCTTTTAGATGAAATGATGTAACGTTCAGATTATATCGATCGGAGCGGGGAGGGGAGCACCCGTCTCAGTAATATTTTAACAAAAGAAGTCATTTTATGCAGTCTTTACAACGCTTTCTTATTTCAGGGGTCATGGGAGCCGCATAACACCAGGTCTTCACAGCCTCAGAAACCAAATTACTTAATTTTGAGGAAACAATACCTGCATGCAATTAACCTCTTAACTTTACTCATGTGAGTAGTTTGAATTAGTGCATGGAGAATACTTACAGGCTTTCAATTGCACATGTGTAAGTTTTGGCAGGGCTCGGTTCTTAACCATGTTAATCTTGAAGCCTTGCTTTCTTTGTTTTCAGCAGCAAACCTAGCAAAACTATAAATACACTATCCACTTTGAAAATCCTGTAAAATCAATTTTGGAGACTTCAAGGAAATCAAAGGAAATGTGATAAAATTAAAATGCTCCCACTTAAATAAAATTTTATTTCCCTTCCAGTAACATACAATATTTAACTAAGAGTTTTAATACATTCAGTAAGATATGAGCATATTATTAACCTCTTCAAAACGACACGATTTACTGTAAAGTCATTCCCATTCTGTTCACTCATGTCTGGCCTCTTTGTTTCAAGTCTGTTTTCCCAGCTTACAGTATCAGGTCAACAGACTCTAACATAAATGACTAATGCGTCTGGAATTTTTCCTTGCAACACCAAACCTCAGACCAAGCGCCGGCAGAAGGGCCATGCTGTGAATAGGATGGGAAGTGGCTTCAGCTGTACCTCTTCTCCCCGTTCTCCATCCTGTCCCACTTTCCCTTGCAAGAGACTCCTGCATGGGCTGCTGTCTGTCCCTGACTTCATTTCCTCCTCTCACAGCTCTCAGAAACAGCATCTGGACTTTTGGAAGTCCAAAACTACCCTTTCTCAGGGTCTAGTAGACAAAAACATTGCTGGGCTTCCCACGTCCTCTCTCGAAATCTGCAACAGTGACATCCGAAGTCCTGGGGCAGGCTTGTTTCTGCAAGGTGGGACGGTCGGAGGGGACGTACTGAGATAAAAGTATTCGTGGTCGTTTCTGAGGTGCTGCCCGAGGCCAGCTCGGTGAAGCGAGGGTGTGCTCTGCTTCTTGCTACCTGCCTGAGGGGGCAATGAGCACCCCGCAATTAGCAGAGCTTTACTGAGGGCGCGGAAGGTGCCACGGCACAGGAGGGGAATGTCGGTCTCTTTCCTCAGCACTTTAAATTTCAAGGTTTGGGGGAAGCGGGGTGTCTTCCTGTAACTTTCTGACAGTAAATCTAGTGGTTTATACGGATATTAGCAAATAAAAACCAAGTTCTGTGAAAAATGTCAGTTCTATTTTTGCCAACTAAAATATAACAGGAAATTGTATGCTTAACATATGTGGAGAACTGCAAAACCGAACCACAGATATGTAACCACTATTATTAAGAATGGTAAATACGGCTGCGGAGGTGAAACGGATTATGCTGCTGGATATTTCCTTTAATATGAATTCCAGCTACAGTGTCACTTTGCATATGAAGGCAAATAAAAGATCCTTAAAACAACTTCAGGAAACAGAAATGCTTTCTTACAAATTCATCATGTGTTTATCTAGTCCCTTAATACACTGATGGGAAAACAAACATATTATGGTATCCCAAACCAAACAAATGATTTCTGAATACATTCATTTCAGAAATGTACCAATAACTTAGATAGGAAGGACCTGAATATGAACATCTTATAACAAAAAAAAATAAAAAATCTGAGCTGCTAAGCCTCAAGCTATTTTAAACGATGCGTGGAATCCGGATGAACCAAAGCCTGTCACCCCAGATCTGAATCATAAGTGCAGGTCCCCTTTGGGATGCCCTGGAAAGCCCCGTGCAGAAATCACAGCTCTGCTGAGGCCTGAGCCTGTGGAGTGCTCTGGGAAGGGTGCCTGGCTCATGGGGAAGGTAGGACACCAGTGATGGTAAGCACGACAGAGGAAGGGGACAAGCAGATATCAGAGTAACTACACACGCAGGGAGTCTTAAAAACAGGGTCACCAATATTTTTATTTATTGGAACAGAAGGGTGTTTGTTCTTAGAAAGCACTGGGTTTCCTAAAGAAACTGCCAGGCTTCTTTCCACAACTTAGAGGCTCATGCTAAATATTTTTCACACTAACTTTTTGGCAGCAAAGGATGCAGTTAGTCCAGCAGCTAAACCTCCCCTTTCCAGTCACCAGTCCTGCCAAGGCCAACAGAGGGGCTCCGCGTGGAACAGATCATATGCCTGAGAGAGAGGCAAGCTGCTCAACCCTTCCACTGTCCTTTTTAAATGAGGTGGAACAAATTAGAAGCATATTATTTGTACCTAACAGTTCAATCAACACAATGTCCCAAATGAAGGGAGTCCCACTCTTAGATCCTCTGCCAAAAAGACATGGTATGACACAGACCAACAGAAGTTAATTTCTCTAAGAGTTTCTATTTTCTAAGCAAAGAAACTCTTTAACTCTTGGCAAAACCAGGGTTTCAGGCAGCATCCTTAAGAGGAGAGAGGGGGGAATGGAGACAGTGTATGCCAACAGTCATCTCTAAGGATTTTCTCTCCAATCCCTATTACCGTATCCATCGCATGGGGATGGAGCGATGCTGAGTGCCGATGGTACACGGGCAGTAACCACAAGTGGGAATTGGCTGCTCCCCACAGACAGTCTCCAATCTTTGCTATTTTGGCATTATGCTCAAAGCCACGATCGCTCAATAGAACCTACCTGTAAGAAAACAGTGCCCAGCAGCCCACCAGCCACCGCTGACACCAGCGTCCCAGCTAGCCCACAGCGTTGCCAAGCCTGCGGGTACCACTGCACAGCTGGGATGGGGACCCTCTCCCCAAAATACATCTGGGGAAAGGCTCCCAATACACTCAAGACTAAGGGCTACTAGTCTAATTTCTCTTCAGACTGGTAATTAGTGACTCACAGGCAGGCATCTATTTTTAGGGATGGCTTCAGCCAGCTCCAGATGGAAGCGCAACAGACTGTAGCCTCTAGTAATCACAGCCGCTTTTACAGCCCAGTTCCTGACACGGGTTCCCTCAAGGCTGGGGCCAGTGGAACCTGGGCACAGACTATTACTGTGCAGTGTTCTAGTGATGGATCTCAACCTGCGGGTCCCCCATCGCACAGGTTATTTTGAACCATGTGAGAAGTGCCGTGGCCTTGTACTGTTTTTCCTCTCCCTGCTCCCTCAAAAACAAGCCAGGAGCCTCTTCCAAACCACCCCGTCACCATGCATGGTGTCTTCCAGCCCGGACTGTCTGATATCCTCTGAGTCAGCTACCTCCGACGGGCCACAGCTGGCCTGGAGCTGGGCCAAAGACTTCTCCCTTCAGTTTAGTTGCACAACGTGATCTAAATAACCGGTCCCATCTAATTTGTTTCCTTCATGGGTCTAAGGAAACTCTATTTCACTTAGTGAGGTCTCAAGTCAGGGAAACATCGTAAGGTCAGTGTCCAAAACCAATTCAGACAGCAATACAAATAAACATCGATTGGAAAAAGAGACACAGTCAGAGGAAAAAAATAGAAAACACCAAACTTTTGTGACCAGACTATCACTTTCATTAGCATCATGCTCTGGAATTTAAGTTTCATCTGCTTCTATGAAAAATATGAACAAAGCAATGTATAATCAAGGAATTAATTCTTACTTGACAGTGTAACCTTTTCCTTCCTGTAAATTTGTCGAGATAGTCTTTTACCAAAACTGGTTTTAAAAAAATTCAAATTTTTTGGAGTTAAAATTAATCACTAAAACTCTTTAAGATGAACATTGCTAAAATGTTTGGAAGTCAGTCTTGGCAGAGATACCATTAAGAAGCACCCAATATATACGTTTTGTTATCCTTATTTTTACTTTATCCTGACAGACAGCGCTTACTTGGAAAAGCCAGCGTATTTCAATCATTTCTATTTTACAACTTACAAAAGCTGTAGTGTGGCCTTGTAATGACTGACCCACATGGAGTTGGTCAGACCCACCACGACTTTGTAAAGGCTTAGACCACTTTATGTTACAAGCCAGGTGACAGCCCAGGCTGGTGCAACACAGAGGCTCCCTCAGTGTCCCCATCTTCCTCTGCTACCTGATTTTAAAGCTCTCATGTTGGCTGTCCTCAGAGGAGCAGGTATGATCCTCTTTCTCCGATATTACAGCTGCACCCCAGCCATCAGGGTAAGAGATTTCCATCCAACACAGATCTTCCATCAGTGACCAGGAAGGGAAGAAACACTAACAGCAAGTCATCCTACCAGGAGCTTCAAACCCCAGCAGATTCCACACCAGGGTGGAGAGCAAGTTTTCAGTCTGACTGGTCCTCTTATTTATTTGTTTAAGGGCTACCCCTGCAGCGAGCAGGGAAGAATTCCTTCCCCATGCTGCCAAGTTCCTTTGACTTCCAACAAGACTCACAAGCATTTCCTGGTTCCCTCCATCCCCAAACGCTAGCGAGAAGCCTATTCAATACCTCACAGCAAACAGCAAGATCGTTCATACCTCAAAGGCGTAATTTAAATACGGGAAACAAATTTGCCTTTTCTTTGAAAACCTTACTTTGAGCATAGCCAACAGAACTTATTTCCACATAAACTAGCAATAAATGGAGAGGAGGAACTTGCAAAGAAAGAGAAGTGCTAATTTGCCTGTGCCCGAATCAAAGCAGTTGCCAGCTGCAAGCGCCGGGGCAGCGGCGTGCGCAGAAGCACATTGTTCGAATGGAGTCCCCATTGCAAAAATAAAAGCCTGCACATGGTGAAAATGAGGTACAAAATCTTATGTTCTCTTCCTCATTAGCACAGTGGGACAATAATATCAGAGGTGTTAACTGGCAGGTGTGTTCATAGATAATCGCTCGCGCCTGTTGTAGAGTGCGGCAGAGAGAACAGAAATCAGGTTTTAAAACTATCGTGCACCAGGTCGCTTTTCACCGAGGTTGGGTCCTACGGCCATAATGAACTAATGGGGATAATACATGTCATTCGGTAGCTCTGTAAAGCCTTTTAACTCTTGCAGAGCCCCAATATGACTTCTAGAGGTCAAGTGCAGATCTCAGAATAAGGGGCTGGGCTGGCAAAGTCACCACAACTTGGAGCATCAGGTTCCCTGTAGGCAGTAGGAGTCAGTACACAGGGGCAGCAGGTCCAGCTCCCACCCCCAGGGCTTCCTAACACACTAACATCCCCTGGCTGCACCAAAAGCAGGGCTGTGCACCACCAGACCCGAGACTTTGCATTCCAGCCACAGAAATAAGGTGAGAAACAGTTTCCAAGAGGTTCCTGGAGACATTTCCAGGCTTTTAAAACCTTAGCATCCAAAGGCTCCAACAGGTCTAAGAGAACCCACTGCAATTCACAGAAATCAAAGGTGATCTCACTGCTTTTAGAAACCTGTCTCAAGGCCTGACCCATTTGTTTCCCCTCTGGATGACTTTTCAGCCAGCCAGTCAAACACAAATCTGTCTTGTTTACGCATAAAAGTCTAGAATTTACTGATTTGTAAAAATAACAAGAAATTAACAAGTTCAGTGATCAGCCTTAGAAATAAGCAACTACACTTTTGGTAGATGGTGGCTTTTCCTCTGTCACCCATTTGTGGCTAAAATGTGGCTACTCTGAGTAGTAAACACCAACCTGGTAGATGCTGCCATGGTCAGGCTCATTTCAAACTATTTTGCTTATAATAAAACTCCATTTTCATTCTTTGTTCTCTTCTTAAAATGTTTTTTTCTTCAAACGGGAAATAATTGACAATGTTCTTTGAATAAATCAAAGGTTATTGCTCCTATACTCTATGTGTGCTCACCATGGAGGGGGCAGAGCGCTTCACCTAAGAGCCCTTTTGCTGGTTTTTTGTTGTTGTTGCAGACCTGTGCAGTGAACAAGCTCTTCAGGTGGTGCAAATGAAACTCTTGCCAAATTGGCAGGCCCCTACACCAGCCCCAGAAAGGAATCTGACTCCAGAGCTTTCAAGAAAACTGGGGGAGACAGGGAACACTACCCTGGATTTCTGAATGCCAGAATCAGGCTGATTTGATGTGGCAGGCTACTGTCAGCCCGCTGCTGCCCTGACGGAGACTGGTCACTGCTCTCCACGGCGGCTGAACTGGACCCTTTGCTCTCTCCTTCACAATTTGGCTGAATAAGGAATGTTTTCAATCAGGGTGGGATGGGAAAAATTAAGCGGCTTTTAGGAATGGCATATCCTGAGTTTCCAGAAGCCGTCTAGGTCAGCCCAAAGTCTAGCCGGCCGGTGCACTCACCCCAGTATTTACACTGACAGTGGAAACGAGCCTGGAACAGCTGCAAACGATTACGCCTCTGACCCTGGCTCAGTGAAGCCCTGTAATGCAGGATACTCCTATTCACACTGCACATGGCAGCACCTAATGCTCACTTCCCTATCAAAACATTCACGCTAAACTTATTTCATTATGGCTAATTGGTACCCAATTGAATTCTTTTAAAAGGTGTGCTTTGCAATATCTGTCATCTGAAAGCTTCCCTTACCAGGAGGAAACATCTGTCTTCTCTGCAGTGGGCCGAACGTAGAGGTTTTCTGTTTCCACATTTTATATATCCCAGAGAGTGTCAGAACAGAGCAAAACAAGGATTCAGAATCGTACTGTGCTCTGCTACCGTCTGCAGCCGTGAATGCCATCACTGAGGATTCCCACCCATCTTCATGCTCTTTTCTCAGCACTCTGATCTTCCCAAAAGCGGTCCCTAAGCCCATGTTCACTCTCATTACAGCATCTGCCCAAACCGAAACTCCAACCTAAAGTCATACCCACACACTGGGACTTCTGCCTCCTTCCTTCTCCCCACCCCACCTCTGCTCCCACAAAACCCACCCCTGCGTTACCAACCCTGGACCCCTCACTGGCTCTCAGCACTCCCCAGATTTGCTCCTGTCCTCCAGGCCAGGAAGTTCAACACCTTGCCCCTGCCCACAAGCAGAGCTGCAGGCAGCACCCATAGCTTCTCACAACCGTACTGCTTCACAGAAGCCTGCATTCGCTACACATTGCACGATTTACCCAGTTCTGGGGGAAAACCCACTTAAGAGCCAGGCCTGGCATCCACCCATGATCTATTTCTCCCTCCTCTGCTACTCTAGCTGTGCAAAGCAAGAAAAATACTAGAATCATAGAATGGTTAGAGTTGAAAGGAACCTTAAAGATCATCCAGTTCCAGCCCCCCTGCCATGGGCAGGGACACCTCCCACCAGACCAGGTTGCTCAAAGCCC
>JAOQGH010000002.1:6805716-6822896 GCA_025769975.1 Gallinago jamesoni | reverse complement strand
ACCACCCTCACAGGAAAGAATTTCTTCCTAGTATCTAATCTAAATCTCCCCTCTTTCAGTTTAAAACCATTACCCTTCATCCTATCACCACACACCCTGATAAAGAGCCCCTCCCCATCTCTCTCTTCTACTGTCATGAATTCCCTCGGCATCAGTGGATCCTGGGCTGACACAGAAAGGATTGCTATCGCCTCAAAATAATCCTGGCACAGGGGGAAGACAGCAAGGTGCTTCAGGAACAGAAACATTAAGAGGAAAACATAAACCAGCAGCCCCGCTGGCATGACAGGAGGCATCAAATGCAAAGTCTTTTAACACTTACAGACTCATGCGGTTTATGGCCTTAACCAAACACCTCAGTGAGAGAAAAAGAATAAATAGTGTAGTTATTAATTTATAATTCTTGAGACTAATGGAAAGAACGACTGGACTGTAACAGTGAAGCCATGCTCTAGCCTCTTTGGCCTTATTTTCAGATCTTTCCCTCCTTCTCTCACTTACAGACTTTTTAAGCAACACTTTTCACACAGAAAAAGCCCAAAACACAACATGATAAAAATACAAGGGTTTGAACGATACAACAGCCCTGGACTTTGGCTGAGCCAGCAATTGGGCAGCCTCCATTGTGCTGTATTCCTGGATGGACTGAGAAGAGACACTCATACAAGTGTTACTCTTTGCCCTTCCTGATACGGACTTGAGTAATGAAAATGGAAACAGCACATAAAGCAACTATGGCTATTCTGATGACTGAACTGAAAAGTTTTCCTCCAAGGGACCTGATAATTGAGAAAGCAGATTAGAAAAAAGTGGCATAAAATATTACTGTAATCTCTCTGAGACTAGAAAATGTATTACATTGACTAATAAGCAACAGGAAGAGACTTTACATTTCCCTTTACACTTACATTTCCAGTTATATAGTTACAGAAGAAATTATTAGGAGGTTATTGCATTTCTGGACTCTCAATGGAGAAGACAGAAAACAGAAGACTGTGGAGACTTTGAACGTAAGGATAAAATACAGGCATCGCTCGGGAAAAGATGCCAGTTTGCAAATGGCAGAAGGAGAGGCCAAGATCACAGCTCACTGCCCTCCACCACCTGATGGAAGCTTACTGTAAATTGTTATTCCCCCTCCAGGGCCCTGTGAGGGTACCAGCAGACAGGCATGGCTGGTGAAACAGCAACGAGCGAGAGACCTGTGTAACAGACAGTTCACACCTGCTGGAGTCACCCTCTGTTTTACCTTATGTTTTTGAACTCTCCCCCCCCAAGTCTTTGCAAGGACCTGGAACACTGCTCAATACTATCCAGAAATACATATATCCTCTTAAAACAACAATCTTACCAAAATGTCACTGGAATGACAAGCAGTAAGTGCCCCAGCAAAGAAGTTCATCCTACTACTAAAACAGCGAAATGGAAAACCACAAAAGCACTTATTTAGCTGTGGAAAAATGCTCTTGGGAGCCTGAGTCTCCCCCAGTGCTCATTGGAGCTACAGCTACTCCCCATGAATTATTCACCCCCAAACTCTAGTGGTAGCACATAAGCAGTGCATGGTTTGTTGGATCCTTCCAGCCCAGCTTGCATGCTCAGTGTGAATTCCTTACATGCATTACGTGGCAGGCTTTCCCTGAGCCCAGCAGGAGCAGCAGGAAAAAGGAAAAAGCTAGCCTGTGATTCATTTTTTTTTAAAAAAATGTATTAATTTCATGCAATAGATCGAAAAGAATAAATGTCAGTGTGTCACATCTGCGAAGCGAAAGCTGGTTTCAGAATAAAACTAGACTGCCTGTTGGAATCAAAACACACACCTAGTTTCACTATTAGTGAAAAGGATGACTGATTTGACACTTAGTAGGTTATTCTGGTATTTTACTATCGATACTGTGATTTTATGTGCCAGTGCTGGACTGTTCAGGTCCTGCTGCTCATGAGGTTTCAGCTTTTGGAAGTATTAAGGGGAGACTGCTGAGTCCTGATCATTTGCAGGCATTACTTGCCAAAATAAATGGTAGCCAGATCAATATTAATTGGCTTAATACTGTCATAAGCAAACTATGTTCAGGCTGTAGTTTGCTGCTTGGTCTTGGCATTAAGGATAGAAAAACACAAACAGGTAGAAGAAAAGGGATCACGGCCTTTCAAAGGCACCACAACCTGAGAGGCAAGATAGATGGGACTGTCAGCATGTTGGAGGATAGTTTTGGACTTAAAAACTTTTTCTTATGACTTGCACAAATGCTTTGAAGGGAAAAAAAAAATCAATAGGGAAAATTAAAAGATGCTTCTACCAGGCAGGAAGAATCAGCTTCCAACTACAGGAGGAAAAAAAACTTGTCCAGGCAGCAGCCCTGCAAAGAAGGATCTGGAGGTGGACTGGTGAGAAGGGAAACAGGAGTCAGTTGTGCCACAGTATTGCAGAAAGCCAAACGCAGCACTGATATGAACAGACTGAGCTCCAAAAGCTGCTCATGGAGCCACCCGTCCAGTGCACACAGCCTGGCTCCCAGCTCCCATCTTCTCCATGCCCGTTTCCAGAGCCAGGCCCTGCACCTGATGAAATATGGTAACAACTGGAAAGAATCCAGGGAACAAAGAAGAATGATCAGAAGGCCAGAAAACAGTACCAACAGGAAAGAGAGTGAAGATAGTGGGATTATTTCATCTAAAGAAATGAAGACTGGGGAACTCATGAAAGCAGTTTTTGGATAGGTGAAGTCTGAGGCTTAAAGGAGAGAAATAATCTACCTGCCAATGTCCATAATGTACAGAAGAGTGTAGGAAGTAATGAGTTTACTGCACAGCTGGGAAGATGGAGTTCAGATGAGAGATAAACCCTCTTAATGGTGAAGGGAGAGAACAGCTACAGCTTGCATCAGGAAGCTGTAAACCTCCCAGCATCTGGAAACAACAGGCAAGAACCTTCACAAATGAGAGGCAATACTGATCCTGCCTTCGGACAAGAGCTTTTTGAGGTCCCCCAGCTCCCGACTACACAGAAATAATCTTTCCTGACCTCTGGTGACCCATGCCACTCTGGACTGTAATCCTCAAAAAACTAGAGAGTCAACTAGAACACTGCAAACAGTTCCAGCACATACTGGAAAGACTAAACTTTCTTTTAGACTTATTAGAAGGATATGCTATAGAACAAGGACATAATTTAAAACTAAGTGAAAGAAATAGTGCTTTTACTGGCAAAGGTGGCACTCGCCTGCACGATCAGCACACTACTTTTTACAGTGAGTTGTCATCTAAATCCATCCTAGATACAATGTGCTGGAGTTTCTTGGTTTGCTTTGATTTTCAATCACAACAGCTTATCTCCTACAAAACCCTGCTGATCATGGAGTGATTTCCAGCAGTAGCTGGAAATGCAGAGTGGGACTTGTCCAGCCCCGAGGCAGATGGGCTGTGTTTGCCCCAGAGATACCTTCTCCCTGCCTGTGAATGTGGACAATTAGCGGAGACTGGGCACTTATGGCTAAAGTATTAAAAAGTATTCTCTGCCAAGAGATTAACCAACCTTCTACAAATATTTTCTAGGCAAACTGGAAATATGTATGTACTGCTTTTTAAAAGTTGGCACACCACTGAGCTGTACACATAAATAAAACACCACTTGCCTTACGTTCACATAAGGCCATAGTACAAAGGTACCCACGAACTCACAAAAAGTGCAAGGGGTAATCTGCTGCTGTCAGAGAAGAAACAAGAGACTTGGCTTTAGAATGATGCTGAACTGGAATGCAAGACATTTGGGACCTTTGTGGATCTTGGCCTTAAAATATTAATATTATTTCACTTTTGGTAAGATAGATAGACTAGGAGCAGAAAACAGCTGAGGCTCAGCAGCAGCACTAGCCCTGGGAGATACCACCCAACTCACAGAGCTGCCTCCTCTCTGCATGCCTGCCCAGCATGGCCAAGAGAGTCTCAGGCATTCCCACCACAGACTTTTGCAGCAGCATGAGGTTACTGGTTTGTTTTTGATCCAAAGGTGTTTACATTTTTCCCACACAGTTCACTTTGATGTCTTTTAAATACACCCTGAGCTTGTACTTGCCAAGAGAATAAATCCAACCTTGTTTTCATTCATATTTTAGTTGTGAAGCATTTAGTTCAGAATCATTTGCATAATGATTTAGCAAGAGGTAAATGTAGGTAATAAGAAAAATACTGAACATGTTAAACATGCACATTATTGTCTTGCACAGCCATTTACCTCAGTAAACTTCTGTGTTATGTTGAAAGAGGCAGAGATGAATCACAACCTCTGAAAGTGTTATCTGCTACATACTCATCACTTATGTCCCCTAAGCACTTCATTTTCCTACAGTATGAGCTCAGACAAAATTAGAAATGACCGAACTACTATTCTGCCATCCACTGTTGTGCATCAAGTTTACTGACCATCTCCTCCCATATGTTACACAACTGCCTCTCATCGCATCAGCAACCTGTTACATGCTCTACAGACCTTAGACAATCCAGCACATCAGAAAAAAATTAGATAGTGCCACAAAGCAGAGCCACCTGTGGCACTTTGGCCGCTTTGTGTCACTAGAGTTTTATAAAAAAAAAAACCACACATCATCTCAAGTATATCATCAACACAATAACATTATGCTGGCGTTACTATAGGCAGGTTAAGTCCACTGGGTTCATTAATTCCATTTGGCCATTTAGAAATGGTCCCATTTACAGTGCACATGGTCTTAGTTCTAAGCCTTTTTTTTTTTATTTTAAGCACAAATGCCTTGTATTTGAAAAACGAAAAATAAGTAACATAACGAAGCCGTGTTAATATTAGAAGGAGTTGTGCATCAGCGGTTCATATTGAATGGATATCGGCATTATGTTCACTGGTGCTAGGATACCATGGTGATGGGCCCTGAAGAATTACCAAAAATAGATTAAATGCATGTGGCAAGTGATAATAAGCACAAAATGTTTTCTATACAGTAAAAATGCCGCAGGAAAGCAGAATAACACATTCTATAAATTAGCTCAACAGATCAACAACTTCCAGGCAGGATACTCAGGGATCTAAATGTGTAATCAGAGCTGAACTCCTAAGCCCAAAATTGCCAAGAAACCAAATTTGGCAATAGTGTCTGCACCTAAAGAAATTCAGACCTAAAAGACTGGCACAGGATCTGCTGTTGCTAGCAAAAATGTATGAAAGGAGCTGAGAGGTTTGAATTTAAAGTAAGAGACATTAATCACTGGGTAACACCTACCACAGTAACTGCATCTTTCCAAGCTGCTGGAATCTCATCTCTTTTTGTACCGAGTCAATCAAAATATTAAAAAAGTCATTCTTTGAAGCTGTGCTGAGCCAGGCTGCTTGTTCACTGCTGTACAGAACAAATCACTCGAAAGAGTTTCACTGAAGCTGCCCACTGATTCAGCAGGGTGCTCGTACAGACAATTAAAGGCACGTGCAGGAGCCAGCAGCTCCCGTGAGGGAATGACAGGAGACAGCACACCCCGCTTTCTCATTAACAGCCACTACGCTGCCTTACCACGAAGAGCCTGACATCAAAGGGACACAAAACCCCTGGAACGGCACCGCTACTCGCTCGCAACTGTCAGCAACACTTTGCTCAAACCAACCCTCGTGGAGAAACACGCACAGCAAAACCATTTGTTTATAAAAACAACAGCTACCTAAAGCCACATTGAAAATTCATTAACTGGGATGATTTACCCCTACCGAGGAGATTGGCTGTATGTAGACATGTATATAAATTTTTAGGTTCCTGCTCCAGATGTTAAGCCACCATCAACCCAAAGTGACTGGAGTTCCTGATGCAAAATTTCTTACGCTTCACAGCTCGTGGGAGCTCCCACTGAAGGGTGGGCACCAGAAACAGGTACCAGAAAGCCCCCGGGAAGGGATAGCCCATGGCACAGCAACACACCAGAGGCATTCAGAGGAAAGCACGGGGAGCTGCCTGACAAACGCTGGAGGAAAAGATGCCAAATATGGCCATTTGTGGAGGATATGTGTCCCAGATTTCCCTGGCTTTGGAACACCGGATTACTTGGGTCAATACAAAACACTTGGTGCCTATCAGCCAGAGCAGCTCTTCAAAGAGAGACAACAGCAGCAGAGTCCTCCCAAAGCTGGGAGGATTTTTTACCATGCAGGAGCAACAGAGAGATCTAATTGCAAAGTCTGTTACTAGGTGACACACCAAGTCCTGACAAACTGTACTGGGTGGTGTTTTGATATATTGGTCTATGCAGCAAACTCTGCGCCAAAAATCCACCTTCCACCATCTCCATCCTCAGCTTCCTTTGATGGCTGAGAAACAGGGCCTCCAGAGCACAGAAACGGAGAGAAATCTTCTGAAGACCAACAGGTTAAGGACTCGAAACCTCCTGGCCTTGTCAGTCTTTTCTGTAGGAAATGGAGAAAAAAAATCCCGAAAACTGCAAAGGTGTTTTCTCCAAAATTATTTCCACCTCCTACTAGTGAACAGGTCAATAGACTGAAGGGCATGGAGCAGAAGTAAAACCCAAAAACTTGCTCCAAAGCCAGGGAAATCATTTGGGAAATTAATTTGCCCCAGAAAAAGCTGGCTCACAGCACTTCATGTATCTTTGGAGGATAGAAACACTCAGAGAACAAATAGCTCCATTGTCCAGGCAAGACAGTCCTTTGCTTAAGCACATCAGCTCTCAGCCCGAAGAAACAGGTTTTATTGCTTTTTAAGCAGTTTAAACCCAAAAGTTCATTGGGATAATGGGGTAAAGCTTCTGCATGGTTTATGGATTTCACTTGGTCCTGAGGACACAAGGTCTTTCTTTCCCACTAGCCCTCACACCTCAGTGCAACCAGATAAGAAGAAGAGTATCAGCATGAGATCTCAGACCCTGGGACCACCGGAGAGCTGCTGGCCTTGCTCTAGCTTCAGTAATGCTCAGAGGACTCCTACGACAGCAAAGGTCCACTGGGACACTGGCCAGCCTTACTGGGGGATAAGTGCAGTCCAGGTATCTCTGAACTTGGGCCATGCTACAGAAATCCTGAGATGACTTCTTAAACCAACTTTACAGTTTCTTAATGGCATAGGAACAGCAGGATGAATGCAGGATCTATAGCAACAACTACAGCAGAAATATATATGCTGTATTAAAGAAATAAGCAAAGGGGAAGACTTGAGTTTATGGTTCACCTCTATCTTAGCCATAATAAAAACAGCATAAAGTACAAAATATTGTCAGTTATTACAATACTTCACATTTTAACCTGAAAACACACTGGCAAAATAAGCCAAATCCCAGGTGCTTGCTGAGCTCAAGGAGCACGGCAGGAGCTTGGCACTGTGCAGCAGGTAATGCCCCCCCTGCCCTGCATCGTGCCCCTGGCAAGGGCTGGCAGGCAGCTCTCCTCCACTGAGCAACACCTCCTCTTGAAAAGCTGCGGGTTGACTGAAAGCTTCCACAAACACTGCCATCCATCACAATACCAGCAAACAAGACAGGACTGCACCCAGGTGGGGGCTCCTTGCTGCATCACTTGCTGTTCAGGACCTCTTTTCTTCCCTTGCCCCTGCTGACCCAGTGGTGCCCAGCTCAGCTCAGACAGAGATGCCGTAGCAGGGCACATTGCCCCAGTACTTTCCTCTGGTGTAAAAGGATCACCTTTATATCATGGTTGATGTAGTACCCACTTATAAGGCTTCTTTTGTGCCTGCGAGTTACCTTTGTGTGCTGTCCTACTAACGGCCTGTGTCACAGGATCGATGTTTCTTGGAGTCTCATTGTGAGACTCATCCTCCTTCACAATAAGATCCGAAGGGGATGGCTGATTCCGACTTAGAAATTCCCCAGCGCTTGGGCCTAATGTGCTCAAGACGGAGTTGGACAAAGCAAAGGCCTGTTACTTTTGTTATCACAAAATGCTCCTCCGAGATGATAACGCTCGGTTTCACTTTCTCACAATCTTCAGGAACTTAAAAAATTTCACATGCAAATTCTGGACCTTGAGAGAAATGAAGACAGTAGCACAAGGAAAAGATTTTTCTGAAATTAGCACAAATAATACTCCCAACCACATGCTACTAAAAAAATTAGCAAAGCCAAAATTTCAGGCTAGGTAGAAGAGTGGTTTGCAGTAGAGAATTTAGATCACTGGTTATTGTTATTATTCAGCCAGAGCTGATCTGCTCCCTTTTAGTATCTGGCGTCTCCCGAGAGCTCTGTAGGACTCTCCCTCGACTGGTCTATCTTTATGTGAATGTGAGAGGCTTCAGGGTGCTGATGAATTGGCTCCTTATTAGAAGGAAAGACCTGTGCTGAGAGAACTTGGTTCTGAGGAAGCAACCGGGGAAAAGGAGCTGTCAAACAAAGGGTTTGCAAGGGAAATCCCGCCACCTATTTCCCAGCAGCAGCCACTCTTTGCTGTCCAGAGCAACTTTACCGAGACCTAAAATTTCAGGTGGTTTCTATTCCTTCTGGCGCACCGGATCCTGTGACAGTTCGAGATCCAAAAGGAGCCTGCTCAGCCAGAGCAGGAGACAACTAAACGCTGTCCTCTGGGCACAGCTGTGAATTTTATGTCACTCCTGATCCTTCTCCAGCCAAAAGGAGCACACGCTTTCCCAGGCCGTAACCCGGGAAGGGGAAGCACCGCTCCGGAGTACACTCCACCGCCGCCGGGTTAACCGGGCCGCCAGGGTTCAGCAGGAAGCTCCCGCCGGACCCTCCACCCCCCGACCCCAACACACCCCCGGTTGCGGTGCGGCCCCGCATCCCGGGCGGGGCGGCGGGCCCGGCGGCGCGGAGCCGAGAGAGGGCGCTGGCGGCTCAGCCAGCGGCGGGGCCAGCGGGAGGGCGAGCGGCTCTGCCCGCCCCCGGCCCCTCCGCACCTGCCTCCTACCGCGGGGGTCTGCGCACCCCGGGGGGAGACCAGCGGTGGCAAGTGCGGAGGGGCAAAGAGTGGCCACATCTCGCCCGCTGCCGGTCTGAGAGATGCCCGCGGTCAGGTGTGTCCACGGCTCCTCTGGTTTAGGTGGGGAGTGGGATCACCGTGGAAATCGCGAGTGATGGGAAAGTGGAAGTTGAAGAAGGGGCTTTGGCTTTTTTTTTTTTTTTTTAAGAAAAAGAAATTATATACACAAATGTCTTTCAGGGCTTTGAAGGGCTAAATTCTCAGAGGAAATTTTTTTTACAAGATGTGCAATTAAGTAAACATCCAAGATATATAGAAAAAGACAACAACAACAAAAAGAAAAAGCAATTTTCAAAGCACAGTCATTCATCATGTGTTTACATCTAGTCTGGAGACACTGAAAACAACTTCCAAAAATTCCTCTTTTGCCTAATGTGCTCTACTGCAACTGGAAAGCAGCTGGCCAGCTCTGCCTGCCCAAAGCAAGGTATCCAACCTCCTGCCACCACAGGTCAGGGACATCAGGTCCAAAAGGCACTCCTATTGACTCGGACACCAGGAAGACTCCACAGAAGTGGAGATTTCCAAGCTATATTGCAGAGTTTATGGAAGATTTGCCTTTTCTATTGGGTTGGTCTCTTAAGTTTCACGTGAAGCAAATTCAACTAATTTTTTCACTTCATATAGTCCTGAAAAGCGTTCCTCCTCCTCTAATCACCCAAACAATTACTCTAGAGTTTCCTTGAGTAGAGCTAAAACCAGATTTTTTTTTAAAGTCCTGCATATAAAGAGAAGTCTGGTCCCCATGCAGTAACACTACTACTTCTTAGTAGTTCTAATATTAATATTCTGATCTGTTGTCTTTTTTGCAAATAGGTGCTTTCCTGAGTGTAGGTCACAGAGACAATGCTATAAATATATATATATCTCATATTAGCAAATATTGCATAGCTGAACCTGTTTCAGTAGCCTGTTCTTTCTAAATTTTTCCAACAAACATCTTTAGACCACAGCCTAAACAAAACGTTGTGGTGGCTTCCAAGTAATTTTGGCCCAAAATATATTGCTGATGTGTATCCAGAGCAGGGTGGGGTTTATAACTCAGTTTCAAAAAAAAAAAAAAAAAATCAAGGTTAATTAAGGCTTCTGTCCCTAAACCAGAAGCTGCAGGACCAAAATCACTGAATGGTGCTGAATATCCCCCGAGGTGAGCCTGGGTGCCTGCAATATCACTCATCTTCTGACTTTCCAATCCAAGACACATTCCTAGGCTGATTCCAGATTAGGGATAGAGCTAGAGTTTTGTTGAGGTGAACCAGGACCGTTAGCAAATTTTATATGTCCTAGTGGAAGAGTGGAAGACTGGTGTCAGTAGACTTTCCCTCGATTTCTTACATTAGAATGTCTGTAACCCCTAGTGGATTACAGACAATCCGCACATCTGAAATTGTTCCTGAGCTTCGCATGCCCTGAAGAGGTAACCTCAGAGAAATAACAGCCAACTCCACGTACCAGCAGCTTCCAGTGAGTACAGATACCTTCCCAGCCTGTGGGCCTGCTGGAGTTAGACGGAAGTTGAAAGGATCATACAAAGCTGAAGATGGACTTCGGTAGACTAAAATACTTTCCACTAAATTTTGGCCTGAAATGGAGTCCTATTTCTTGTCAGTATCCCAGGTTCACACCTCCTGAACACATGCAGCAAAGCCATGATTATTACTCTAAGACCTCAGAAGCAAGCTACTTTTTCCAGTAAACATGAGCCCTCACAGCCCTCACAGGGATTCAGTTCAGCAGGAAAGAAACTACAGAACTCAAATTACGAAATAATTTTGCCAATCTAGAAGATTGGCTGCTCACGGCTATCACTTGCAAATTCAAAGGACTTCTTAACTGTGGTCTGAAGGAAGTTCCCAGGGTGCTGTTCAGAGGTGTAGAACTCTGTAGGTCAGGATTACTACACAGTATTGGGAAAACTGGGAGAGTTAAATTGATATCGATACATGGAGACTGGAGTCTTTTTCTTAACTTGAGAAGGTGAGAAGGGCGTTTTACTCTTGCCCAGACTGAAAGGCAGAGTAGGGTCAGAAGACATAGACAGGACTACAAATAGGTTTTTACGCCTTCTATAGAAAGGGTGGAGGGCTCCCCCCAGGATGTAATTAAACTCCTTCCCCGTTCCTTGCCCTAACCCTGACCCAGTCCTTCATGCTGGGTCACCCAGCTCTAGACTGGAGGCTGCAGAAGCAGGAGGGTTTCACTCTAGGTTCCTGGGAAGATCTTGAGGCTTGGTGACAACTGACAGAAATAAACATCAATTGCTGCTTCTTAGCCTTGAGGCGGGGGACCTTGTGACAGCAAGATCACAGGGCAGAATTAAGACCATTTCCACACAAGTGAGGCTTGCCTTTGTCTTACTCCATTATCATCCATTATCCCAATAGATATGGAGGACCCAAAGGTGAAGCAGTGCCTTCAGGCCAGGTTGCCCCCAATCTTACAGTCAACTTTTACTCCAACCGCAACCATAGACGATATCCCCCCCCAGACCATACAAAGCTCAATCAATCTCTGTTGGTAGTAGAGTTTATTATAGCAGCACAGGCTCAGCAAGATAACCGCAGAGGAAGGGAGGGTGTAAAGAGGTCTGGTCTGGAGGGTAGAAAAGTACCAATGAGAGGAAAAAGCCAGGCGAGGAATGAGCTCAGTATTTCCCAGGCATTATCAGCGAATGAAAAGGAAAAACCACGAACAGGAATGAAAAGGAAAGTAAGATTTGGTCAAGGACTTATTTGAAAGAGAAGCCTGCTGGATAAGAGGACCGAAAGGAACAGAAAAAGCAGAAGCAGGTTGATTTATTTTATTTTTTTTTTTAAAAGAAAAGTTGGGGGGCAAGAGGAAGGGCAGGTACCAGGACTATATCTGTCACTAGTCTCTCCCCGCCCACTCTGAGAAGCTTCAAAAAGAGATCTGGAAAGAGAGAGGAAAAAAAAGACTGTCAGATATTACTGTTCCAGCCACTGAGTCATGGCAGGAAACTACTGATACTGTAAACTAGTACTGTAAGGTCAGAGACTATTTGAGTTTTACCAAGGCTAACTGCAAAAGGAACAAATATTCAGCGATGAGGATTTGTCTCTTTCGTAATTCTTGGTGTTACTGTAGAACCGCTTCCCCAAGTGTGTTCAAAAAAAGCCATCTTTTTTTTAACATTTCACGTGAGTGCAGACGGTTCTTCTCTTCCTGCATCTTTGTTTTTATTGCAACAGATACCGATTAAGAGAAGGGCGTGGAGAAGGAGTAGAAAAAGCCTCCCCTCTTTGGGGTGGTACTGGATGCTTGGACTACTCCAACTCTGAGAATTCTGTGCCACAGAAAAGTCATTTTATTACTATCTTATCTTTCCATCAAATTAGTCACTGACAGTTGTCACTATCTATGCGGCCTTTTCAGACAAATCACTATCACTCTTGTCAGTGCAGTATATGTGCAATGGGTGGAACTGCTGCCACCAGGATGGCACAGCCATCCTAATTCCCACAGGAACACAGCAAAGAAAAGAAGCAGATAATTTGCTCTTGTGGGGAGGGCTCAGGAGCCCCCTCAGAGAGCACCCTTATATACTCCCTGCACTGCCCACACCCAGCAGCCCAGACAGAAAGGCTCGGCCACGTTTTGGAGTATTTTATTCCTCACGAAGACCTGACCAGTTAGCCAACCCAGAGGCACGGGCTGACCATTCAGGCAAATTACGTTTGTCGTAATTTGTCGCAGATCGCATTTCAACTGACAAGACCTTTTGGAAAGGTAAGATGCCACCTAGCCTCAAAGTGCTGAAGAAAGGGAAACTGCAGACACTGGGGATTCAGAGATAACAGCGGAAGGAGCAATACAGCATGGGACATGGATTCCTGGGGAACCATTAGCTGTGTCCAGCTACGTGTTAAAGTTTTTAGTGGCCCACTAGTTTTGTTCCTGTTGCCTAGAGGGCATAGGCATACCCATTACAGCTTTGCAGCCACTCATCACAATGAACGCTGTTAGGAGGCTCTTGTCCCACTTCAAGGCACAATGAGATGATCGCATGCATCTGCTACAGCACTATGCAACCTAGTAAGCAACTTTCCAACTCGGTCATCTTAAGCTAATTGCTTCCATATGTCCTGAGGGTCTCTATCCGGCTCATCTGAGTCACAGCACCAAGCCTGAACCAGCCTCAGTCAAGTACAGTTCAGCAGAAGGACACATTCTCAAGAATAGCCCAGTCCTAGTAATGCCTGCCAAATCAAGGAAGTCAGTCATAGCAGGGAAAGACACTGGTGACCCTGGCAACCTGTCCCCTTCTTCCTCCACCAAGAAAACAAAGCAAAATAGAACCTCCCACATCAGGCAGGAGGCATTTAATCCAGTGATGCATGGAACAAGGGGATGCAGCAAAGTTGTTGGGCAACACCCCAAACAATCCTGTAATAAGCTGGGAAGTCATGGCTGGAGGCTATATACTTGTGGCAAGCTTTGGGCAAGCACAAACACAGGCACCTGCTGTTGACAGAAGCACTGAGGAGCCTCAACTGTGGAATCCCTCCACCTTTTCCTGACAGTGGCTCTAAAGGCTGCTTAATAGCTTTGCTGTTTTAACAAATACAATAATTTGTGACATTACAGAAACTAGCCAGATGGTATATGCAGTGCATCACCTTACCATATAGCATATATAGCACAGCTGAACTTCAAAACATTCCTCACAGAGATCACTGGAAAAAAAAAAAAAAAAGTGAAAAAAAAGAAATCTATTCTCTTCTCGTCTGGGCTTACAGGTACTGGTGAATTTGATGACATGATGATGATTTCCAGCAGGGGAGCAATATTGGTCTCAGTTTCCATGCCAAAAGCAGCCATGGAAAAGGGCAAAGAATATAATGACTCAGTATCACAGGGCGGAGACTAATTAGCAGCAGATCAGGAACAAGCAGTGGTCTCTGGAAGAAGGTGCTTTCATGATCAGAGCATGATCTTACTCATCGCCTGTCTTGATCAATTGCAGAGGTTTCCATGAAACAAATGCTAAGGCTGCCTCACTGTCACAACCTGAAAGAAAACCATGGGTGGGTTTTTTCATTTGTTTGAAAAGAAGTGCCTCTGTTTGGGACCTTCCAGTATCTAGTTTATCCTGGCAGGGAGGAATGCCCCTGCAGTAACCAAAATCTCACTGTACAGCAGGAGTGCTTATCAGCCAGTGCCTCCCTCGGCTCTCTCCGTTCACTGAGGACAGATAACAAAAATATTAAGAATATGAGGACAGCACAATCCTTTCACTCAAATGAATGCAAATGAGCTACAGGGTCATTTCAGCAATTGCTTCTTTCAAGACATGCTACTCCCCTCAGTGAGTTCAGGCAACCAGTGAACTGATAGCACCCACCTTTTCACTGGGTCAAAAAACCACAACAAAAACACTTTATCTAATTAGTTACCATATTACCCCATCAGCAAGGTGAATTTATTCCTGCTTGTAACAAACCTGTCATTGCTCTGGGTTTATCAGAAAAGTACACTGTGAATACACTGAAAAATAATTCTTGTCTTATAAATGATCTAGCTAGTTTTTTTTTCTAGGAATATATTGGGAAATGCTTGCAAAACTAAGATTTGAATCTGAGTCTCCGAGTGCTCCTGCCTGTTCTTAATGGGACTCACTGGATTGCCTCCTAGTAAAATTTTTTTTCTTCTGAAAAATCTATTGCTTACTTAAGGAAGCTTAAATGCTCAAAAGCCCGAAAATTGATTTGTTTATTTTTAACTAAAATAGCAAGTGCATTTTTCAGGAGCTGATGTATGCCCATTCATATTGAGAAAGGCTTCAGCAATTAGCATTTATCTTTAGTCCTGCAGGGCTGATGGAAGGCACTGACTTTATAAATTTTAAGGTCTCCATTCCTCAGGAGAAAACCAAAGGTGGGGAGCAGAGCAGGGCTCTGCCTGCCATACTCTGCTCTCAGCTCAGCTGGGATGGCAAGAGGGTCTGTCAGGATGCCCTATGAACCAAGAGAAACTGGGCTGGCTGTTGAACACTGACAGCCCCACTGACACAGGTGCCTCTGTGCAGCCCCCCGGTTCCCACCTGGGCTGGGAGGCACTTCCCTCCCAAGATAATAGACCCTGCCTGAGCAGCCTTGCTTTTAAAAGAATAAAACGAACATGGGCAAATGCACGCTCTGTAAAATATTTTGAAGGGCTTTAACAATCCCCTCGTTATTTGGTGACTGGGAGTTTGACAAGCAAAGGTCACCAACACCATCCACTCCCCCCAGCAGAGGTCTGAACCTCATCAACGTGACACAGTGACGAGGCCCTCCGGCTCTCTCTTGCCTTGCTGGCCTGTCACTACAGCATTTCCTTAAGACAGCAGGAACTCTTGCATCCCATAAATCCCCCTCTCCTAGGCAACAAGCTGATTGACTCTCTATTCCCTACATTATTTTTTCATTCATTCTCAACTGCATAACTGGTAGCTCCATCCACCAGGTTTTCTGCTTTTGCAGCTTAGGCTTTTTTTGAAGCAGCCAAAGGGATTGAGGAACTCAAAGCTCCCTGCAGCAACGGCTGGGCAGGCTCCTGCCAAAACCAGCCGGGTGAGGAAAGGCACAGAAAGCACCCGCTCTGACACAGCACTGCCTGGATGACCCTCAGGACATGCTCACACAAGCTGAGAAGGTGCGAGGCAATCTGAGGCAGGATGGAAACAGCGGTAAGTGGGGACAGATCCCTTAATTTATTTTTCACTGACTGTTCACAGGCAGTTAAACTTGTTTCCTGGGCAGCCGGGCCATGCACAGGAGCACGCCCTCAGTTCTATACCCCTCTGCACCCTGGAAGGACATGTCAGCAATAGCACAAGCGTGAGGCAGCAGTCCCATATGCCCCACCAAGGCAGCCCTCGTCCCTCACCTCAAAAGAGCATGACCGGTGAGAAGAACCTAAGAGCTGCCCCTGCTACATCATCAGATCTGTGTCCTTCAGACGGGCCTGCCAGAATTTCCCACCATGTCCAATGCTGTGTGATGACCACACTAATGTTGTCCCCACTGGTGGCCTCAGCCTCTTATTTAGGCCATGAAATCTCTACCAGTTAACTCCTGAACAACCTCAGACAGAGAAGGATTCATCCACACAATCTCAAAGCTTATTCCACACTTGTGACGGCTGCAGAAATGACTGTTACTATGAAATTATTATGGAGAAAACCAGTCCTGTACTGAGAAAGTACCACAATAGATGTGAGAGACACTTTCTCTCCCTACACTTCATCAGAAACAACGAGAGACATAAAAGACCAAGTGGCTTTCTTGGGTTTCACAGCGACCTCCCACAGCCCACCACTGCTAGCCAAATTGCAGCCCACGCACCTCTAACTACCCACTGATCTTCTGCACGATAGCTCTATGAACCTCAAACCAATGGATATGGTTGACATATATATAAATTTCAATTACATATAAAAAGCCAAATTCATTACACCTTAAAGCATAGAAATTTTAGCTGAAAGTTTTCAGGATTTTCCCTATCTTCTGCTGGCAAGACCACTGTATTTTCTCATACATGTGAGAAAATTTTCCCAAACAATATCAGGAAGGCAAAGTATGTACATCTCTTTCTCTCTTTAGGCTGCCCAAGTCACCAAGCTTGCAATGAGTGATACAGTAGCCAGGGAGTAACTAAGAGCATTGAGCCTGTGCAGGCTTATTGGGAGGCACAAGTATCTCCTCCTGAAGTGTCAGCAGATGCCTATCTGCTGGAAGTGTCTCCCTAATGACACCCATGGGAAACAGCTCAAAGAAACCCAGGACAAGGGTCAGTTGCCTGAACAAGTTTGTGTCCAAATTTGGAGTCCTCAACACAGGAAGGACATGGACCTGTTGGAACGGGTCCAGTGGAGGGCCACGGAGATGATCAGAGGGATGGAGCACCTTCCCTATGAGGAGAGGGTTGCTCAGCCTGGAGAAGAGAAGGCTCCAAGGAGACCTTATAATGGCCTTTCAGTATCTGAAGAGAGCCTACAGGAGAGCCGGAGAGGGACTCTGTCAGGAAGCGTAGTGACATGACATGGGGTAATTAATGGTTTTGAATTGGAAGAGGGGAGTTTAGATTGCATACCAGAAAGAAATTCTTTACAATGAGAGTGGTGAGACACTGGAACAGGTTGCCCAGGGAAGTCGTGGATGCCCCATCCCTGCAGGTGTTCAAGGCCAGGCTGGATGGGGCTTTG
>JAOQGH010000002.1:6743000-6805616 GCA_025769975.1 Gallinago jamesoni | reverse complement strand
AGGTGTTCAAGGCCAGGCTGGATGGGGCTTTGAGCAACCTGGTCTGGTGGGAAGTGTCCCTGCCCATGGCAGGGGGGTTTGAACTGGATGATCCAAAGGTCCCTTCCAACCCAAACCATTCTATGATTCCAATTCAATTTAGCCACCTGTGGGCATCTGCAATGCCTGCGTGGGGCTGAGACCATAGCACAGGACACTTGGAAGGCCACCACTCCACTGCAGCAATAGCTGGAGTTCAGGCACCATATGCATGGACACCTCAAATGGTACTAGCCCTCTAAATTTACCCACCTCTAATCATTCCACTGCAAACCAAACTAAAAGCAACTGGAAAAGCTGGTAACAGCAGGAACTCAAGTTATAGCTCTCCTGTCTGCAGTGTTACAATTAGAGTTTAGGGTCTGACGTGAATATCACAATCTGATAAGAATTACCAGGAAAATACCAACTTAAAGGGTAGCGACACACCCTCCCTGCTCTGTTTACAAATGTCATGGTCATGAGATACTAGTCAAACACATCAGCAGACTGAAAATAAACCACAATAGGATATGTTGATAAGTATTTATTTCAAAACAGTATAGCCTTTTCCATGACTAACCTTAATGTGATTTCAGACTGAGAAGAAAACAACCAATATTGATTGCATACTAACTGTTTTTGGAGGTAAACAGGTAACCACCACCAACCCTGACATTTTATTCTCCTATTAGAAAACACTACAAATCAATTGACAATGGTCAATGCCGTTGTTGTTTTAAATAGACCAGTGAGTACTAGGACAGGACACAACTATGAGGATCACAGGTATCACCTTGGAAGAGGAGCAGCCATTTGCAAGCACCAGGGTTCTTCCTTTGAGGACTGCGTGGGCTGGTTTCATGCACCAGCCAGCAGAGCCCGTTATCATAGAGAGGTTAGAAAATGTCTGCCTGGACCTTTAAGAGTATTTTATTCCCAGTTAGGTCACCATCAAGCCATTTTCACAATAGCATCTTGCCACTGAACTGTTACTAATTAGTCAGTCCCTCCTTCAGTGAGGAGGATGTGACAGCAAAGATGGAATTCTTTTTAAAAATGGCCCAAAAAGCCCCAGTAAGGATTGCAGCACTTTGTGACCTACACCAGGCTTGTCACAGGGCAGGGAGAGGGAATCTGCGTATCGCAGCGTGTTGCAATCGCTGCGGAAATGTCTCTCTCTTCTTGCTTCCTCTCCACCCTTGTTCAGAGAGTTAAGGTAAGATGGGAAAGCAGCTGCAGCTTCTAGGCCATCCCATCTGGTGACCCAGGACAGCAGTGACAATGCTCCTTCAGTGTGCTCTATAGAACCTCTTTGGCTGCTTTAATGTTTTCTCTATGAGGATCACTTCTCTAACTGTTGTGAGTAGCATAAAGGAAATTCACAGAAGACATTGAACTGTTTGGATGGTATTATAATAAGGTATATATAATAAGGGCCACACAACGGACAATGCAGTCAAGGATCTACTGAAGCAAATGGTTCTGCGTTGGGAGAGAAAGAAAACAACTGGGAGAAGTGACTTGACTTAGGAAGAGGGATTCACAGCTCTATGAAAGTCTATCCAGTGACAATTCTAACACTTAAATAAAGTATGTTTTCCATTTTGCACACCAAAACATCAAAGAGGATAAAGCAGGATTCTTCCAAGGATGAGTTTAACAGGCCAAAAGGTCCACAGGGAGGGAGAAACAGAGGAGCCCCAAGATTGTTGGAGTCTGCATTTGACTCTTTGATCTCACAGAGATGTCTGGAGAGAGAGAGTGTCTGATTACGTAAAGACATTAGCAGCTTTATTTGAATTGTCCCAAGAATATGGAGAGGGAAAGAGAGATTGCATGGTTGGGTATTTCTGCAGTTCCTTAGTGAGGACAGAAGCACAGAGTCCAGGAGACTTGGAGAGAGTTCTTTGAAACGAGAAAGTGGCATTTCAAATGAAACACCCACCTTCCTCCCCAGAGTGATGTACTGGCAATGCCAGAGTGCAACAGGCTGCTCTGCTGGTTCTCTGAAGACAGGAAAGCCCAGGTGTGAATGGCAGGTCCTCTGTCTCCTCTCTTCTATCAAGCAGAGCAGGCCCCACAGCACTGAAGGGGACAGCTGCTTGTAGAAATCACCCACATGCTATGGTAGCTGCATTGATCTGAAGATCCATAGAGTATTACTTCAGCTACATGCCCACTATAGCGTCTGCCCACCCCTTATACTACAAGAGCTTCCTAGAAACACTAAGCATCTTGGTCCGAAAGTGATTTTCATTCTAGCTCAGATTACAATGACACCAGCACCGTGTCCACCTTCCTAAATGCACTCAGCTCAGCAGTCTACCAAACATGCTTGAAATCTGAAGGGCCAACAAGGAAACAGGGTATCAATGTTGGCAGCCTGGATTTTAGCAAAGATAAAAGGAGGGTTATAGAAAGAAAGTGAAACATTTTAATGCACGTACTTATTCTACTGTTCTGTCACGCATTTGCTTAAATTGCATTAATCTGCAAATTTTCTTGACAATTGGCCACTCATGGAATAAAACTTATTTCTAGTGAAAAATTATATATACAGACCAACAGTGGATGCATCATTCATGCATAATAGGAAAGCACTCAGTGCAGTGGGAAAGTGTCATCTTATGAATGCTGCAGAACCCATAAACAGATAAAAGTTACATTCAGTTCCCAAATATTAAGAAATACACATAAAAAGGAGAGTTCCCAACAAGATGGCAGAAAGCACAACCTAAAGGAAGAGGCAAAGGACAGCCATGGACAAGCAGGCACATACTGCTAAAGAGCTCTTCCATGAGGATGTAATTTCAAACATACCCCCCCATACCAGGAATTTGCCAGGTCCAGAAATGGATTTCTCACTCTTGGACAAAGCCATCCAGTTTGGAGAGACCGTCTGGTGGGCAGTTGGCAACACAAGCACCAGGACAGTATGATATCTCCTTGTTTTCTGAGAATTTTTTATTATGAGGGAGTGATCTCCTTATGCAGAGCACATGACAAAGACATGCCTGTACAGTTAAGGCAGATTCAACCAAAACCAGCAGCAGAAAACCTGTCGGGAAAAGATGTTCTTTCCAAGTACTTTTTATTCTCTTAGTAATTAAACTAGCTCAGAAGTTAACATAGCATTGTGAAGCACTACCTCAAGAAATGGCTGTACTGTGGCACTTGTGTTGTGTTTGTATAAAGCATTGCTGAAAGCTCATGGACTTTCTGAAACTTGCCACAGTGTAAATAGCTGCTTCAGTCATATTCCATTTCTCTGTATGGGAAACTAAACCAAAGGCTTAGCACTCTGCAGAGCTGAGTATATGATAATCACCAAGTGGAAACTCACCATGTTTGGGAATCCAAGTCATCTCCCCTCCTTTCCAAGACACTCTTTGCTTGGTCCTGGCCAGCCATGGGAAGTCAGAGAAATACGTATGGTATGACTCATCAATCAGTCAATAAACCATACAAAAAAAAAAATCAACCTTTTCCCCTTCATTTGTTTCTCACAAGCCTCTTTTACAACCTTTCCCTTCCACACACACTAAATACTTGAAAAACACAGACTTCCTGTGCCATTGGATTCTTTGGTTTTTATAACGGCTTCTAGTGTGAAAATGATTCATAATATTCTAACACAAACGAATAGTTTTAGCTGGACCCCTTCAGCACATATGCTTATTTTCCTCGTGTCAATGACATTAATTTCAATAGAAAATGTAATAAAACAAGAAAAAGTATTTCCTAGTAAGGTGTTAAAAAGCTGACAGAAACATGCAATTACCATAGCATATTCATTTTTAATTACAGTGTGTATGAGGTCATTTCAGACATGCTGGAAACAGAGAAATTATTCAATATATAACTTTGGCAATTATATTATAGCAAATATATTTACAAATATATTCCAGAGACACTGCCACAAATTTATAGTACAGAATAGAAGGCATCAGTTAGAAGAAAGGCTGTAGATACCAATTTTTGTGATGGAAGAGGTATTTAAAAATGTGAACTCAACTACATCGTATTTAGTATGAGTTTACCAACATTCAATATAGTCTTCATGAATCTGTAGAAAGCTTAAGATAACAGCTCAGAGAAGCATAAAACTATACATTTGATATTAAAAGAAAGAGTCAGAAAAGCAGCTATAGTAATTAGACATTAATGCTGACAAATACGTCCATGTTCAGCCCTGGAACAGGTTTGTGTTCATTCAGAGCTTTCAGGCCCAGTGCAAAAGCTGAAAGAGGACCACCATCATTTTGGAACAACAAAGAGCACGAATTAATAATCCAAGCCCCTAGACTTGAGGTCCTAGACTTTAAGCCTGTCCAAAAGCACAAGAGAAAAGGAAAGGGAAGATACACTAAAACCTTCTTTCAACTCTAGCATCTCAAAACTGTAATCCAGCTCAAATGCTTTTGAGGGTAGCAGATGCACCTAACTCCATCTACCACACCTGCCCATCCAGCCTCATCACATCAACAAAACACAAAGTCAGTTCTGTCCAGTGAACCTGCTTAGCCTGTGGAAAAGACTATCAGAATACAGCATAAAGCTGATTTTATTTTCAAGTAGTCAACACAAAGAGCAAGAATAAGCTGCTTCCAAGCTTTGTGCTTTCCATAGTAAAATTTAATTTCTGAGCTTACCTGTAGCTGCCACACAGCTTGGAGTTCTCTGCGGATTCATAGTTGTCCTCACATTTCCATCACAGGGGTAACAGGTAGGTGCATTGTTCTTTTCTTTCTGGGAGCAAACAAAAGACAGAGGTGATTTGGAGGCATTTATTGAACACACATTTCAGTCATTTAGTTAAGACCAAGGAGCAGGAAAAGGGGAAACAAAGCCAGTTTTAAACCACCTTAATAACAGCCAAGCCCACTTGCCTACACCTTTGCATAGGTAAGAGTAGTATAAGGACGCCATGCTGACAGTAAGTGGTGGCCAAAGTTGATAAAGGATCAACATGGGCCAGTTCTCAAGGAACTGGGCTGCTTGTCCCAAACGTTTTGTTTCACTGCTAGAACACCTGATACTCAAGAAGATAACGACATGGAAAACACCTGATCTACTTTGCATTTAACTTTGGTAATAGGCCTTTATCACCAGCACAGCAAGACATACTAAAACTTCCATAATTAAGTTGGCTACTTAATTATGGCTATTCTTGCTTTTCTTTTAGCAGTTTCTTGGCACAAGAAGTCCTGTAATAGGTGTTTTTAGTATTTATTATACATCATTTGGTTTAAACTTAGGATTTTCATGTGAGAAAAGCAAGAGGCCTTGTCCGAGGAGGCTCCTGCTTAGCTGCTGCAGACAGCTGATGAGTTCACCGCTTAGCCGTCTCTCTAGAGACAGAATTACCACCTATTTTGCTTATGTGCAAGTTCAGGAGTCCTTGCCCACAAGTGAACTTATATTCAAAAGGTACCACTTGTGCTATTTTAGCTCTATTCAACCCCCAATCTCCTCAGCGAGGTCCCCATAAAAAGCAGCACCGGTAAGGCCCTCAAACTCAGCCTCACCTCAGTGGCCCACCCGAGGTGTCCAGGAGGGGCCAGCGCCCCCTCAGCAGGGCAGGTGAGGAAGAAGGATAACCAAAAGCACATTATGAGAATTGAACTTCGTTTTTGTTGAGACTTTAAAGCAAATGTTTCTGGAAAGGAAGGCAGGGGAGAGTCACAAATCCACATACGCTGCCTGGTCTCCAGCCACACCATGCTCGCTCCAAACCCTGAGCAGTTCCTCACTCCAACCGCTCTTTCCTAAGCCCCTCAGGAGTGGACTCCTGCCTCTGCAGCCCTTTTATAGCAACAGCCCCACCCACTGGGAGGAGCCAGCCAATCACGTCACAGCAGGAGAGGCCATGCCCTATAGCTGCAGGGCAGGAGGTCTAGAGCCCGCCCACCGTGGGGCTGCCTTTCCCCAGGCCTTCAGGAAAGTCAAAGAATTGCCCCCAAAATAGGGATTCACTTCTTGGCCAGCTGCCACCTCGCCCTTGTGCAACCACTCCCTGCAGCCATGAAGGGTGACAGGTGGCCAACGGGTGGGCATGGAGGTGCAGGGGCACTGGGTGGTGGTGGGACCCGGGACATCTGCCCTTCTCCCCAGGTCCATGGGCCACCTTCATCCATGCCTACAGCTGGTCCTTCCTGCTGGTGCCGAGCCACCTCTCCAAGCACCCTCCCTGAAGCTGATGGAGCCCAGGGGCAATGGCCAGTCTTCCTTAGCGACACCCATGTCCCTACATCAGTTTTCACCACAAAGACCATCTCATTCATCTCTCCTACCAGAAGCAGCAACTTCATGGGGTCCAATTCCTGCCTGTTAGCTCAAGCCAAAAGGAGTAACTGTAAACTCAGAATAAATACTAATTACCCTGAATCTTCCTTCATATTGTGATCTGAATCAGATGCTTTATCCATCTTTAACTTTAGGCTGCTTTTACATGCACCCTCTATCTGCAGCAGGAAAAAATAAGATTCCTTTTTTTGATAAAGTTATTTGTGGGCCTCAACAGGACACATTTCTTGGCATTGCCATGCTCTTATCTTTAAATACTTATCTTTAAACTCTCAGAGGCTTGAAAGGCCGTGTATGTTGATTGCCTCGGATACAAGTAGTTTTGTGATCAAGGAGAATTTAATCCAGCAACTTTCCCATGTCCTGCTGGAAAAAGAGTGGCCATGAAGAGGAGTTACTTCTCACAGCGAGGACGGCTTTGGCAGCCCACGTAGCAATTAATAGAGGCTGTCTCAGAAAACCCAACTGAAGGCCATATAGGAGCATGGCCAAGATTTATTCTCCAAAGCTGGGCAGAGTGGGGTGAAAGCCCTACGCTAACTCCTGTTGAGCTGTTTGAAATCAAGAGTGCTTTATATGGGTTTTAGTATCAGAGACAGAATGACAGAACAGGGTTAAAAATGATTTATTCCCCCGAGTATATCAACATTTTCAAAGCTGCTTTGTTTTGATTTTTTCCTTTGTTGGAAGTAGCTCCAATATTTTCTAAATTACTGAAAACCACTGTTGAAAGCTAATGTAACAAAACTATGTTTTTCATTATGACTGTTGGTAATTATGCAGGCAACGTACATATAGAGAAGAAACTATACAAACCAGATTTACTGTAAAAGCCAAGACCTTTTATAAATGCAGCTGTGTTCTCTTGTAGAAAAATAGGTTATTTGGGGGAAAATATTTTTGAACTTCAAAAAACAGTGACAGGAATATCAAGCAACTCTTGGCAAGAGCTGTGCAAAGCTAAACTCTGCCCAGTTCCACCTCTCAAGCATCTTCTGCACAGCACAGTCTCTCAGCAGCTAGGTTGGTAGCCAGTATTAGCAATATAACCTTCTCACTCATCTCACTTCAGTATAGACATGTAAGTTTTAACAAGCCTGCAGATGAAGTCATAAAGTTAAGCCTCTACCATTTTAAAGTTGCATAAATACTAAGTGGCTTAAGTGTTTTGTTTGTACAGCATGAATGTTATTTGTATATAGCAGCAGAGTGAGCCCAAAGACCTGTCCAGCAGTGCCAGCTACCCAGGTGATGGCACTCCTTCCCATCACCAGACCCTCCACTGCAGAACACCGGGGGGCTCCCAGTCTGTAGGACACATGTCTGGCTTGTGAGGCCAGGATATTACCCACCCACTTGTTCCATGAGTGCATAAGTGCATACTGCTTATGTGTCACCTTGTTAGGAACTGGGTTTTCTGAAATACAGACTATTATTGGTTGCCCTGTGTACCTGACTGCAAGTGTCACATCCATCTGCACCTACTACTGCCACTTAAGAAGAAACCTGGGCAAGAAACCTGAGCTGTGCACATGCCCAGAGATCACCTCCTCACATGCCAAGGGAAAGGTGGAGGGGAGAATGCTCTTCACAAACAGCTAGAAAGCCTTGGAAGGCTAATCCCTAATAATTTTGGTTTATTGGCTCTTGCCTAGAAAGAAGAGGAAATGGTATACAGCTGTGAAGAGCTGGGTCAACTGTAATGGTTATCTCTGATCTCCTAGAAAAAAACCCACAAATCTATGCTGAAGGAAAGAACTGCAGCTCCATCCCCCAGGAAAGCCGGAAGAGGTATTTAGTGGCCAAAGCCACTGGGGATGAAGTATCGTTCTGCCTTCTTGGTGAGTCCAACCACCATCTATCTCCCCTCTGTGTCTTGCAAAGTGGCTTTGTTTCCCGAGGTAGTAAGGCACTAAGGGTGCAGAGAAAAGCAGAAGGGACAATCAGAAGTTACCTCATTGTTACCAAAACTAATGGTAAATACATAACCGATGCTTTTTGAGACCCCTCCTAATTTCACTGCCTATTTGCTCTTAATTCCTCCTATTTAGGGTACTGGCTGGCTTTACATCTCCAAAGGTACCTAGTCAGTAGGAAACACTGGCCAGAGTTTAGGCTACCTGAGCAGAGTCCCAGATGCTTATGTGTATTTTAGGCACATAAAAAAACCTTTACAAGTCTGGTCAAGAGTCCTTTCCTTGAACTGAAGGCTCATATTCCTAGATGAGTCCCTTAACCAAAACTGCCATCATAACAAACACACAGGCATCTCCTCTTCTGGATGTGGGTGGGTTTGATGCCTGCACTGGTTATAAGAAGTCCCAGAGAACATGAAATTTAGGAAGATGAGTAAGTATGAAGTGCGGAGGCAGGGAGAGATGATCCACATATTATGTGCTTTTACTTATTAATTTATAAATAAATATCAGATTTCCCCAAACTGCCCCTCAGCCTAGCAATTATATGTTGGCTGATTTCTTGTTAGTGCTGTTCTTTTATAATAACAAACTGTTCCCAAAGCCTCACATACAGAGAGTTAGACAATCAAACTACTGTGTGCGATTTTCCACTTAATTCATTCAGTTAGCTGCAATTAAAACAATACAATTCAAAGCCTTGTGTGTTTCTCTGAAAAAATACAAAACTTTAGTTGTTACTATTAATATATACAACCTACAAAAAAGAGTTAACAAAGCCCCTTTGTCTTCCCTGTTGTAGTAGAGTAATTTTCTTATCCTTTTCTGTAGATCTCCTAGCAGTCATCAATATTTCTTTCAGTCACTGTACTTCAAAAGACACATGCTTTTCATTCAGCTGCACAGAAAGAAAAGGAATCCAGTGGGCAAGATCCCCTCCCTGGTCAGATCCATTCACCACAGAGAGCCAGGGAGGGATCTAAGTGAAGGTGCAGGGGTCTCATCAAGAGAATCAGACCTATTTAGAAGGGAAGGGGTGATCATTTTAGCAGGCAGTAAAAAAAAATTCTGTTCAGATTTTTTCTAGATATTTTACCTAAATATTTCCTATTTCTGGAAAAGCAGTGTCTTCATGGCTACTGATCTCTGCTCACTCACTTAATATAAATGACATACTAAGTTTTAGCGTCACTAGAGAGCTGTTCCTTTTTTGTTTTATGGGGCTTCACTAATGAAAGCGGATGGCAATTTAATTAACATTATACCAGTTTCACAAACGCCAAAGAGAACAGAGGCTGCATCCTGCCCCTCAAGAAAGCGTTAAGCCATCCTAACAGAGCAGCTGTGACTGTCTCCCATACTACCAAACTCACCCAATACTGGGCAGATTTCCATCAGCCAAGAACAAGCTCAGAGAACAGTGACATCCCTGCAGACTGAGGATGTGCTGTGTTTGTCCAAGTCTTACAACATTTCCAGAGCTTCTATGAGCAAGGTACATCTCAACACTGTCCCAAGTAGAAGACTCTACTCCTGACACGCTACTATTCGGTATGTTAATTCAGTATTTCAGCTCTAATTGTTGACAGAGGCTTTGATTCAGCCTACTCCTGCTACAGAATAACAAGCCACTGATTTGGATCTGTAGTTTTAATTATTATCCCACCCAACATAAATCAGCTTTTCATTTAAGCTCAATTCCTCAAGAAAGAACTATTGTGCCTACTTGATAAGATAGTATGAAATTTATCTAAATATTTGTCAAACCATGAGAAATTTTATTGGAAGAATATGTTCTGACATTTTGTGAATAATGTCTCCCAAGAAAAAGTAACACCAAAATGTGTGTCAGAGCAGAGATTTCCAAAGTCTGGTCCAAAGTGAATTCACAGTTTATTTAGTTCTCACCTGTATTCTTTCATTCCAGTACAAAAGCAGAAAAAGGGGATGGCAAAGCAAAGAACCAAAACCAGCATATTTTTTTTCCAGAAAGGCAGAACTCTGCCAAATCCAGCTCGAATTATAGAAACACTTTCCAGTATTTTCCTTCCTTCCAGTTGCTGCAGTTCTACAAATATGGTACACGGTGATGAATGACAAGGAAGGCAATTCACCAGACAAGGTACTTACTCCAGTTATTCCTATTAAAAGAAATGCCAATATCATACTCCTGGCATATGACTTTATGCTTGAAGAATCTTGCAGTTTGCATATAGTATGGGTGAAAGAAATATAGTTGAAAGACCACATCTCCAACTGTTGATGAATGTTTCCAGCAAGTCTAATACGAAAAAAAAAACACCCAACCATCTCTGCTTGGCACATGTTTTTTCCAAATGTGTTTTCTTAAGTCGCTGCAACAGAGATAACGCTAGGCAGATAGCAACTGCCTGTGTTCTGTAACAAACATACTTTTCATAAGGTATTTCAAGGCAACTGGATTACTAACAAACTTAATAAAAAGTTAAAACCATCATCAATATATACCAAGGATCATGTTATTACAGTAAAGTATATACAGTAAGACATCGTCCATGAAATCAAAGAGATATTTCATATCACTTTAATATACTGACATAATCGACTGACCTGTAACTACAGTTAACCTTCTTTATGATTTCAAGTGCCCTTATGTCCAATACCTGAAAACATGCAATTCAGTTCCACAGAGTAACTCCAAAAATCACATCAAGGAAGTCCTTTATTGGTTTCTCTCAATGACTTCCAGATTAAATCTGTTCTTCTATAAACACAGCAAAGGTTTTCTGTAAGTGTCTAGTCAAAAACACACGGTTGAAGTTAGTAGATCCTTTCAATCCAGCAACAAAGGACCAGGCAACTGGAGCACAGCTAATAACTCTGCTGATGACACACATACCAGAACAAAAATCAGTGCTGAGACCCTTAATATCAGAAGAATAAAACCATATTTAAGAACTAAGAGAAGATTATGGAGCATACAAAAGGAACAGGTTTGTATATGAAAGTATCTACCTTTTACCCACTCACCTTTCAGACATTTGGCTTCATTAACTCCCAAGTATCAGTGCAAGAATGAACAGAAATGCCAGAATGCCAAGGTAAGGAACAGGCAGACATTGTAAATCTGTTCACAGTAGTGTTCCAGATTGGTGCTAAAATAAGAGTTATGAGCTACATTCATTTTAAGTAAATATAAGAATATCTATACTCAGTTCAGGCCTTCTTTAGTCATCATCTACTTGGGAAGAAAAGAAGAAATTATAGCTTCTGTAGAACAGCATTCACTTCTCTCAGTGACAGAAAGTGAAAGCGAACAAACTCTGGCCCTTCTCCCGTTCAAGTCAAGGAGAGTTACATGTGCAAATCCTCAAGGGTGACATCTATCCAGCCTAATACAGCCACCCTTACCCACACTGTAAGCTTCCAGATAAAAAGCAGTTGGCTCAATCCTCCAGAAGAAAGGTTTCATAGCAAAACATTCTTCCAAATAGAGGATGGCTGCACAAACTTACCATCTCTCCTGGTAACAAAAGCTTTATTCCTTAAAGTTTGCCGGAAGATGAGAAGACGTGATCTATAGCAGTTACACCAGAAGTGTGGTCACTTATAGTGACCTTACAGGGCCATAGATCTTGAATAGTTTCTCTTATGAATGGGTAAGTGTTCTCCAGGCCTCCTAGAACAGCGAAACAGAAAAGAGTAAAAGAAACCCTGGCGTCCTCTAGAACCTTTCCAGCATTTCTATCTACCTTTCCATTCAAGTATTTCTACCCTTGGTTATTGATACTAAACAAACCCATGGATGTATTGAACAGAGACAAATAATCAGCAGTTAATAAAATTAAACTATGCTAGACAACATTGCTGTATTGAGCAAAACAGATTCTTCCCTCAAACAGCAATGACAAGAGCAGAGAAAAAAGCAGCAGATGTGTGGTGACACAGGTCTTCAGCTGGGAAGGCAAATGGGCAGGCCTTGGCAGTGGTGTAAATTCTGTGGTTTAGTCCTGGAGGTTGTGGCTTCAGCCCAGGTCCCAATTCCTTACCACAAACCACCAGAGACCTCTCTGAGTAAACGCAATGCCGGCTTCTTCTCAGCGAGGCTCCATCAAATTTAAACGTCTATCATGCAAAGGGCCTCTGGTTTAAGCCTCCTGCCGTAGGCATGGCTACTCGGCACAGCAATATGTAGGCACAAACGTGCTGGAGCGTGAGACAGCTGAGAACCATTTAGCTTAACCACCAGAGAAAATCTCCTGACCACCTCCCATCCCTGCAGGTTGCCTGGCTTGTTGGGCAGCCCCTTGGGAACACAATCCAGCTGCCTGCTCTTAATCAGACACAGAGGACTGCAGATTACTTCCCGCTGCCTGTATTCCAGGAGCATCCTGGGGACCTTAATCCCGTTCCTCAGCCGCGCTCCGCTGGGCACTTTCCACAGACAGGGGAAAGGCAGCTCTGCACGTCGGGAGGCCTGTCCCCCTGCAGCAGTACCTGCAGAGCAGCAGCTTTTGAACCACTCCATGCTCTAGGATGCCATTCCCAACATCCAAACATGACTAACTCAATCTCCGTTTCTGAAGACCGGGACCGAGACCAAGCTAGATGAACCCCAATGGTCACAGCCACCCAGCCTGTTGCCACTGGAGCTATAAAGGTGAAAGCTACACGCAGGGCAGCCCCTGCTTTGCATTTTGGTCCAGATGTACACAGAGAAAGGAGTGAGGGCAGAGCGGAGACAGTGGGAAGCTTGGAGAGAAGGAGGGTGTCTGTTACTTGAAATCACTCTAAAGCACATTACAAATCTGTTAAATCATTGTGGGTTACCCTGTATTTCAGAGTAAATTAGTAACTTTTCAGAGGGAGTGAAGAAACTACCACTCCACTTTTAAATAATGAAAATGCTAAAAAACCTACACTTAACAGCTCTAAAACTGCAGCAAGTCACCCACCAACACCCACTCCTCTTGTCAGCAGGCTTTTTTCAGCTTTGCCTATTATTTGTGTCAAGCCAAAGATGTTTAATGTTTGCTGCTCTCATCTGCTCAACTTTAAGGAGCCCCAAATGTTACAATATGTACCTAGGCCACTGACCTCTTTCTTCATAGCATTCTGATCTAAATAAGTAATAAACACAAAGTTTCCAAAATCATTTGGATTCACTGGCTCCGAGTGCATAGCTGTAAAAAATCTGCTTTAAGATTAACATCCAATTTTATTCATGCCTGAGGCTTCACCACAGCATCTATTTTTGTAAGATTAACAGCAAGATCCCAGTTCTCCAGAAATGTAAAGAGTAACAGCCAATTGTAAAAGGAAGATGATGTTTCCTAACCTGCCCTGCTCCCATCCAGGAACGTACATTTTCCTAACCCTTTCCGTGGTGGGTGTAATTTCTATTTGCATTTTTGCACCCACAACATGCAGAATGAGTATTAGTCCTTCTGCCTCCCATTAGCTGAAATGCATTTCTGATGAAGCTGTGGGTGCCAAAAAATACTAACACAAATCTCACATGTGCAAAGTGTCCCCTGAAAGACAGCTTTTACTCTGGAGGAGTTCAGAAGCAGCCATCTTCCTGTACTTTGCACAACAGCATTAGGAATCATCTAACTTGAAAATACAAGTATAGAAAAAGAGCACTTGATATTTCAGCTAATTCATTTGAAATGAATACTCGTGAAAACACCTCTTTTTGAATATGGCAATCGGAGGACAAAATGAGGGCCATTTTTAACCTAAACAGAAGAAGAAAAGTTGCTGTAAAAAGTATCTGTCAATTAGAGCTATAGCATTGCTGTCAACTTGCACCCCTTCTGTGGTTCCAGCTTTGCTCCATTCTACACAGAGCCGTACAAATCAATTGTCTTTTGCAAACATGCACTAACCACTGGAAAGTGAAATTAATAAAGTGCGAGAAAAGCTGATTCATAAAGCTGACACTCCTGTCCCCAACAACTCCGGGTTTCTCCCCTCCAGCTAGCTGTTTGAGATAGGCAGGCAAAGCAGTAAAAGATTATCAAATTGCAACTGTCATTCCTGACAAAACGCATCTCAATGCTGGAAGGAATTTTAGGTTTTAAGCTAAAACACCACCCCAAAGGGTTCCTCAGAGCCTGTCAATATCTGTACCTTGGATGGAAAGCTACCACTGAGCGCAGTGTGTCCAACATATAGAACCTGCCACGAAATGAAGTTCTTCATAAGAAAGCTCATCTCAGTCTTGGTTGGTAACAATAACAAGGAGACAAGATGAGACCATCAGTCTCAATTGTGAAGACAATGTTTTCCTCCCATATTATTCTGTCTGTCATGTTCCCTTCAGGTTCCAAAGGAATCCCTGTCTCATACATCATTATTTCCCACAAAGCTTGAAAGCCTTCGGGGGGGGTTTCTTCCTGCCCACTGTACCAGCCTTGATGTCTGAGTACCTTCAGAACAGTGACAGAGGCCTCCGCCACCAAGAAAGGGGAACATCTGCATACCAATTAAACTGCTGAGCGCTGAAGAGTTAAAAAAAAAAAGGGGGGGGGGAGAAATCCTTGAAAGTAAATCTGAGCCAAGTTCTAATTAATGCCCTAGGCCCCAATTCACCACAGCACTTAGGCATGTAGTTAACTTTGAGCATTTATTTAGTTCCATTGAAGTCAAAAGACAGCATCGAAGAGGCAAACTACATTAGCACAAATTAATACTCTTTGGGCTAATTAATCAGCCATAAAAATTAACTATGAGAACTGTATTCCTTATTTCCCTTCCTGTGACATTTCCAGATAAAAATACTTGGATGTGGCTGGAATAAGCAAAAAGCACCACCTCGTTTGGCTGTCGAGGGCTGCTGAGTCCTACAGCTGCAAAGGCCGGTTCCTAAGAGATGCTGAAGGTACCGAACGCTCTGCACATCACAGCCTGTATCCTCTGTGTGGTGGCAGCACGCAGGCACCAAAGGCACAGCCCCGTCCCGAGGAGCAGTAATCTAAGAAATGAAAAGAATTGGCAACAGATGAGCAAAGCCATCAGGCAACGGATGGCGCATCAGAGAAATATTTCTCTGTAAAGAGGCTTTTGTTCACTGCAGAGCATCAGTGCTCGTTGTGGCCGGAGGTGGCAAGGGAAGGGCAGGGAACAGGGCTGGGTAAACAAGGGAGGCTGAGGGCAGACGCGAGTTTGGAGACAGAACTGGTGAGGTTCCCGAGAGAGGCAGAGCCGGGGGAAGAGGAGCAGTGCTGATGTCTAAAGGGCAGACAGACTGGAGTCTGGTCCAGCCCCAAATGCGCACAAGGGATAAACTCTCCTCCCTTTCGGTGGAGCGGGACTCAGCCCTGTAAAAAAGCAGTCCAGAGCGCAATCTCCAAATAGCCGAATAGTCCCAGATACATCTAAACGTTCCTCTCCCCTTGGTAAGCACAGCATGGTGAATGGCTGCCAAATCTGCAACAGCAATGTGCTGGCTAGAATTTGGCCTGAATACAGTCTCCAAGGGCCCAATACAACCCATTTTTGAGCTGCTGACATCACAAAGGCATTTGTACAACTAACCATTCTGTAAATCAGGATGCAAGGAGAAAAGCTTGCTGATAAGGGTCATCCCGCTAGGATTTCTGCAAAAATGAACCCACAGAAAGTTTGCCCAAGTATCATTGTGTACATGGGCCTATAAAAGCTAGGAAATGGAGAGCAGGGGACATTAACTCCTGGCTGACAATACTTCTTTATCTCATCTTCTGTCTTCATCTCATGAAAACAGAAAAGAACAAAACCAACCCCCCAAAATTTAGAATACCATGAGCGTAAAAGAAAGTACCAGCACAGCTTTTCAGATTAACTTTGAATTTCCTTGCTTTCATTGGTTTAAGAGCTCTATTGTTACTGGCTTGTTTTTTTTAATTGCAGATACTAAAAATTCTTTTATCTTTCAAAGTCCTTAAAGTCTGTTATATAAATACGTAATTAATGCCTCTTTCAACTGGGTATAATTTACTCTATAGTTTACGACAGCTGCACTAGAACTATTAGAGTTTATCACTTAAAAGCGTAATTAAGGGTTTCTTAATTAGTGGATCCTTCAGTCACTAGACTGTGACTGTGTAAAAGATGCTTGGCAGCTATCGCAAGTTACAAATCTGCGTGAAATGCTTGCATGAAAACAGAGTGTGTACAAGTCCAAAAAGACATCTGTTGTCCCTGCAGGTCAGCCCCATCTGACCACGCAAACCTCCACACTATGTCCACGCTCTCCTCCCCAGCACACAGCTGGTCCACACACAGCCCTTCCCTCCTGGATGGGTTGCGAGGAACCACCAGTGCATCCAGAGCTGAGCTGACCTGCTGCAACAGTCCACCCTGATGTGACTCTGGCCAAACACAACCGGAGGAGAGGATGGGGACAGTGCCCGCAGACTGTGCAGGCTGGCTCTCATAGGGCTTGTCAAACGCCTTCTCCAGCCAACGCAGCTCCTGGCTGCTGTGGCTGTCTCCCTCGGGAGCTTCCCACCATGCTGGAATTGGGGGGCAGTTCCTCTGTGGTACCAAAAGCACCCGCACCACCAGGAGGAGGAAGACAGGATCCAGTTAGTGCCTTTCATTTATAGCCACCGACACGGATTTCTCACCACCAAATTAGCGGTCGGGCACTGAGATTTTAAGTGCAATCTTTGCCCAGGGAAGAGACTGTAACTCCTTCATCCTTCCCCGCCACGGTGCAGAGGAGAAGCTGGTGGAGCCATAGCTAGTCTTTACGGGAACCCACTGGAACGAGCCTCATACCAGCTCGGTGCCCACAGGACCAGTGAGCAAAGAGCTTGTCCAGACCATACCCTGGAGAACTGGTGGGGTTTTGTTAAGTTTCCACCTGCTTGTAACACAGCAGCTGTGTTACAGAGGATCAGATTTGGGGCCCGCCGGCATTTGGGAGCACTGCTTTGTACAATGCAGTGACAAAATCATGAGGTTTTATTGACTGCAGGATAATATAAATCAGCTATTGAAAACCTGTATCATTAGCACTATTGCCTTCCAGTGGAAGATAGCCACAGTAATGGATTGGCCTCTCCATCTCATCCTCCCACTGGAAAACAACATATACAAGATCGATCAATAACCTGATCTAAGTTACTTGTAGACATGTCAGGTGCAAATACCTCCCTTTCTCAAAGGTTTTAAAGACCAGATATTTTTGCAAAATTTAGGCCAGGCAACGAATTGCTTTGGATAAATTGTCATTATGGCAGAAAACAGCATAACCAGATCCACCCACAATGTTACAAGGAAGTTTTAAATAGAAAGGCAGTAGCTTTATTACATGCATGTATTACTTTGCAGGGTCAATAGGTCAAGATGTTCCTTTGCAACAAGATAAATTTCCATTTGAAAAGCATTTTCTGTAATATTCATGTTGCTGAGGAGCCTCTGTTTGACAGGAAATAACTAGATTATTTCATCATGGGGTTTGCCACTAATTTCAACAGCTGAAATCCTAAAATACCTTCAAAATCAATACCAAAATCCACTGTCATTACTAGGGCTGGGATTTCATCCTATTGTGTCACAGCACATTACCCACTTAATTAATTGTTGCCAATTCTAAAGTAAATGGAAACCCTACAGGTTACAGCCTTGTTTCCCCATGGATCAGTGGAGAGACTAGAGTCGGAAAAGACCTTTAAGATCACTAAGTCCAATTGTTTACCTAGCGCTGCCAAGTCCACCACTAAACCGTGTCCCTCAGCAGCACGTCTACATCTTTTCAATACCTCAAGGGATGGTGACTCAACCGCTTCCGTAAGCAGCCTGTTCCAATGCTTGACAACCCTTTTGGCAGAGAAATTTTTCTTGCTATCCCATCTAAAGGCCATTTCCTCTTGTCCTATTGTTTGTTATTTGGGAGAAGAGACACCCCATTCTCCCCCTCACAACACCCTCCTCTCAGGTGGTTGGAGAGAGTGATAGTCTCCCCTCAGCCTCCTTTTCTCCAGCTGAACAACCCCAGGTCCCTCAGCTGCTCCTCAGAAGAACTTGTGCTCCAGACCCCTCATCAGTTTCCTTGCCCTTCTCTGGACCTGCTCCAGCACCTCAATGTCTTTCTTGTAGTGAGGGGCCCAAAACTGGACACAATAATTGAGATGGGGCCTCACCAGTGCCGAGTACAGGGACATGATCACTTCCCTAGTCCTGCTGGCCACACTGTTCCTGATACAAGCCAGGATGTTGTTGGCCACCTTGGTCACCTGCTTGGCTCAACACCCCCAAATCCTTTTCTGCCAGGCAGCTCCAGCCACTCTTCCCCAAGCCTGGAGCACTGCAGGGGGTTGTTGTGACCCAAGTGCAGGACCCAGCACTTGGCCTTGTTGAACCTCATACAATTGAATATATATATTATTTATATATTTTTTTTTTAAATTATTATTTTTTTAAGAAGATTATAAACCAGGTCAGAGGGGAGCTGAAGCACAGTTATTTCACAGTTATTATATTACAGCCTCCAAGGATGTCCACGGACACACAAGAAGAGGCTGGTACAGAGAGTCCTGGCTGTACACAGAGTCCCAGCACAGCACTGACATCAAGGCAGTCTTCAGGGGAGAACAGACAAACAGTAGCCAGGGCTTTCTGAAAGGTGAGCTGTCACCTTCCGAAAACCCTTGTGGCAAGCCGCCTACGGACCCAACTGAGAACTTCACAGGGACATCATATTTCTTTGAGCTGACATCCCTAGAAAACTTTGCACTCCAAATTCCTGGAAATCCTTGCACCCTAAATCAAACATGCTTTTAAACAGCCCCTTGTACAACACCTACATTGCATGGCCTGCATGGCACTAATGCCTACTTTCTTCGGCAAGTTCAGTGGCATCCAAAGTGATGCCATGGAAATGATTACATCTGATTTCATTTTGCGTTGACTTCTGTGACACACGATGGCCTTTCAGAAGAGGAAGAGGTCACAGTAATGCAGTGGCTGGGCTCAGGTAACCACAACCATAAAGCAGAGGTGAAGGCTGAATGCTGAGGAGAAAATAACATCACGCCAATATACTTTATTTTCCATTAGTTCTACTACTTCAATTTGCCTGCTGACCCCAAGCAAGTACTGTGAACCTCTGGGCAGACACACTGCACCCCACCATGGAAAATGCTGGGAGAGCAGAGCAGCAGAGCAACCAGCAGCTTGGCGAGGCCAAGGACGCGCCAGATCACAGGGCCTGCAGAAGCCCCGGTGAGTGTGGTGCCACCACGGCTCCCAGCAGGACACCTCACCACCTCAGCTCCCTCAGCACTGGGGCACCTCCGTGAGGAATCAAAACACCTGCACTCAGCCCACCACTGTCCCAGCTCTGCAGGCTGGTGACTGACCCACTCTGGCCCCAGGGCTGCTGCTGAAGTCTTGGGTTCAGAAGAAAGAAATGGATCCCTCTGGCGATCAAGAGATCCCTTTTTATGGGTGCAGGATCATGGATTATCATTTTGTGTAGTCTTCTGCTGTTCTCCCCTTCCCCCCACTTTTTTTTTAATAAAAGAAAACACTCCAGAACAGCTCAGCGTCTTCTTTCAAAACTTCTCTATTTCACTAACTTGTTCCAACCTCCATCACAGCTCTTTCCTTGTCAGCAACTGCACCACTGCGCTGTACCTCTGCCCACGCACAAATGCACTGGGTGAAGGTATGAACTGGAATCTCTCCGTTAAAGGAACAAGCAGGCATCCCAGAGACTGACACAGCTGCTATTTGCATGTAAAAGAGGAAAAGAAGGTGCATGACTGAGCCCAAATTAGCATGAGCAAAGCCTCCCACCCCATTTGCAAACTACAGCTTGCACAGTGGTGCTAACAGAGGTGCACACTTTCCTCACAAAGGAAGATTTCTACCTCGGCTATAAGGAAACTTGGCTAACAGTGGTTCACAGAATTTAGTATCACGTGACCTGTTAAATCACTGTTTTTCTAATATTTACGGAGTGCTAGTAAAAGAGAAACACAGTGGATGCAGGGTGAGCTGGATGTACCCAGGTTTAATTTTGTCTCCACTTTCAGCTGGATTCCTGAAGCTGGCTACCTCAGTGAGAGCCGTATTTTCTGAGGCCTCCATTACTTCCGTACCCCTATATTTTTGAATGTCCAGAAATATTCACAGTGCTCAGTGCATCTAAAAATGAAAACCAAAATAAGCAGGGCAAACACAGATCTAACACTCCATGTCTCATTTCCATCTTTTGAGAAATGAGGACTGTTAACCTCTTTTCCACCACCAACTCTTTCAAAGAGATGCTGTGGGGATACATTTATGTCTGCAAAGTCTTGCTGAAGACACACACTTCATAAACTGTAAGATTTCTGGATTTTAACACAATCTTCTTCTCTTTCTCTGGCTATGTGCATGCATACCTAAACACCCATGTTTGTGCACATACCTACCGAGTCATAAAAAGAGGCTTAGATGTCTCAGTAAACTATTTAAGCAGTGTAATTTTACTAAGAGCTGTCCTCCAAACCAAACTGCATTTTGAGGTCCTGTTGCAGAGAAGTTATAGACTCTTTTTACTTTATCATCATTCTTTTATGGAAGCTGTTGGAACAATCCAGTGCCTCTGCTATTTCTGCAGTAGGTTTAGCTTATCTGAGAAACTAGAAAGAACAGTAAACGCAGACATTAATGGTAATAAAATCAAAGCTAAGCCCTACATGAAGAGAAACAAATTCCAAAATGAAAAATTTGATTACACAGTACCTGTCTCCTGTCTTGACTTCCTCATTATACGTAGAAATTAACCCTGTCATTAAGTACTTTGATCAGGCTGTGCATAAACAGCTTATAACGGCATGAAATCTACCACAGCGAGCAGGCAAACGAACAAGGGGAGAGATACTGACATTTGGGGCTGCCGTCAGACATCAAGTGCTCCTACTCCCTCAGGGACAAACTGCTAGAGTAAATGGGGTTACTCCAAGGATTAATTGCTCCCTCCTGGTTTGCACTACTTCCAGAAAGTTTCAGTAATAATATCTAAGAGGCTATCATCTGGAGATCAGTAGCATCTTTTTAAGTTCTTGGAGAGATTTATAAGTCAGGCTGTTGTAACAGTCAGGTTCTTGGGCTAAAACTCGGTGCAGAAATTCCCAGCCCATGATGGAGCTGAAGCAGCGCGTGTGGCCAAATCACTCCAGGTTTGCCTTGCTCAGATACGAGGAATGGCACCATTTCACATACTCCAGCTCCAAATATTTGTCACTTAAATTTTTGAGCATTTTCAGGCACTGATACGCATCATGAGCAATATTTCTGGGCAATTGAAGTGTGGGTTTTTTTCTGGTTTGTTTGTTTGTAAGGATTTTAGAGCAGAAGCTGCTTTCTTCCAGGATGCATTTAGGTCAATATAACTTTACTTACTTGTGGTGCTACCTAAACTCCTTGCGCATATAGACCATGACACAATCAGAAGTGGTCAAGCCAAGAGGGTCCATTCCCAGCTCCAACCCTGGCTTGCCATGAGACCCTGACCATCTCTGAGCCCTGTTTTCAAGCTGCTATGATCCCTGTTAGCTCTTCCCACCTCTTTTTTGAAGAGACCCTTAGTGTGGAGATGGATCGCATGTGGCCAGGTACAGCATCCACCCCTGAGCACTGCCTGGGTGCTTAGAAAGTACAGCTCAGATGCTTGCTCTGCTCTCCGAGCTTAGTGATGGTGGGGTTTCTGGTGATTTGACAATTACAGCAGGTACAAACATGAGAAATCCTGACCCCAGAGAGGAAAAGATAGAGTTTCCCACTGTCTTCAAGATGGCCAAGATTTCACCTTTAAAATCCTAGTAAAAGCTTGGAAAAACACTAAGTAACCCCACAGATTATTTGTTCCTGTTATGCATTGCTAAACGTACCACATAACAGACATTTTATCATTCCTAGAAGCACTAAAGTCCAGTATTTCCTCTGCTTCTCACAATCCATTCTTTTATCCCATTGCTACGAACAGTTCTGGGACATTATAGCAAGACATCTTTCAAACTGGCTATCACCTCAATTTAGACAAACTCAGTCCTAGACCAAAACACCTTGAACAAAATATCACAGGCATCATGGAGCTTCCCAGTATGCTGTTCTCACTCTATAAAACTGCGTAACTGTTATACTCGTGCCCCACACACCAGTTGTGTGGACACAAAAATGCTCCTCACCAGACCTGCAAACATTCAGACACTCCTTCCTGTACAGTGATGCAAAGAATGCAACCGTGCCACGCCAACAGGGGTATACACCAGGCAAAACTACTAGAGATTTGTACAGACCTGGAGGCTTTGACCTTGGCTACAGTTGGCATGTTGACATAAAGGTCTGTAAAGGTGAGAAGATGAGCAGTCACTCACCAGCCGGGCAGAGATCAGAGGGCTCATAGGAGAGGGTGGCCGGGAGGAAAAGTTCTCACAGAATGCAGTGTGCAGGGGACGGAGCCAGCTGGAGGCAGCGTTTTTACATCTGGCTCTAATGAACCGGACCAAACTCCTTCAGCACAGGTGTAGTTCTAGTAATAAAGCAAATTAGACATTTCTTCTGAGTTTGCAATTCCTGCTCAACTTCATTTACTTAAGTATTGGTGGGTATTTTGCCGACAGTAAACGTGTACCTGAAATTTCTAGCAAACCTAGAAACCTAACAATCCAGGCTGCAAACGCACATTACATATACTAAATACCGTATCATTATTATTTGACACTTTTACAATATGTCAGCTTCCTTTCTAATAATAATTCACCATTAATAGCAATTTTATATAACTAGCAGCATGCCAGGGATTTCTCGTGCATCCCTTCCCTGAAGAATCCCCGGATTCCGCAAGGCAATCAAATCTCATCTGCAAAGACTTGTCGTGATCACTTTCATTCACCTCTCCAGTAGTCTGGAGTTTGTTCCTGCTCCCACTGAACTCAGTGACCAAGTCTAACTTTCCTGGTGAACTGCAGCGTGCAGAGCAAATTAAGGGCTCCAGTCCTGACTGAGAAAGGCATTTTTAAGCATGTTTTACCCGTAAGTGTATGTGTTGCTGCAGTAATCAACAGCATCACCTAAATGTACAGTCAAGCAGGTTGTTGAACACCTCTCTGAACAGGTGGCACCGTAACTCGGGAAAACCCAGCACAGCTTTGGAGCTGCTCTAGAATAACTCGGGCACTGACATGTATCAGTCACAAAAAGCGTGAATGAAGAGCAGAAGCAGCTACAGTTGGCAGTGCCTTTCAAAACACACTTCAGGGCTGTGGAGTGGCAAAGTCTGAGCCTTGTTTTAGGTTTAAAACCGCACTTGGGAAGGCAGGCAGCTGCTTAGGGACTCAGATGAGTCACAGAGGGTATGTGACGAAGATAAACAAAGTTTTATTAAAGGTTTGTTTTTACTAAATCTCGGTTCTTGTTGTTTAACTGGATTTAAAGCAGTGAGGTAACTTTATTCCACCAGTAACAAATCCCAGCCAAGGAGAACAGCGTGTATGTGCCAGGTAGGAACACCTGGCTACAGAGTAGGGAACTACGTACAGTATGGACCCCCCTCCCTTGCAGGAGGTGATGGGGGGGCAGAGTCTCACAAATATGACCAGGACACTCATCACCTGCAGCTGCCATTGAAGCTAATGGGAATTGCTGGTACTCAGCACCACCGAGGCTTTGTCTCTAGGAGAGGAATTTATGATTTATCATGAGCTCACTGATTGCAGCAGGAGTCTGCTACAAAGAAACACCCTTTGAAGGAACTTTAGTTTTCAGTCCTCCCCTTGGACACGTACATGTATGGGTCTCCCTAGATACAGTGATGTATGGACACTAGCCACGCATCTAAGAAGCTGGCATTTTGGTAGACCCCCAGCGTTCCCATCAGGAAAACCTCTCCAGGCAGCTGCAGATGAAACTCAGATAACACATTGGAAGAACGTCCCTTCGGTAGGTTAAAAGAGAAATGAAAAACTTTGCTGATATGAAATTGTTAGCACTTGGCATTAAAATAGCTCTTCAGATGGCACCTGACAAACAAATTACTTCATCTTTGAAGAAAACTTCTTTTTGGGGGGAGTCAGGGGAGCGTTTTTCAAGTAGTTGGTGAAACAGAGGTGCTCATGATTATCCTAGGAAATACATGAAAACTAACCAATTGCAGGAGCAGCAGACGACTGCAGCCAGGTTCCTTATCCATCTGTGTCCAAAGGATGGATTCCTTGGTACAAAGAAAGCAAAAGCCATGGCTAACATTTCTCTGTACCTGAGATGGTTACGACATCTCTCTCACAAGTGTCCCTCTCCATGGCCTCTCCTCTCCTGGGGCTATCTGCATCTTCTTCCCTACCTCCACATATGTAATTCGATTGAATTTGGTCAAAAAGGTATTTCCAACCACTTGTCAAATTTGGATGAAACTAGTCAGGACATCCAAAGTTACACAGGAGGAAGCGCGCGCTTGCCCTGGAGGACAGATTTTAATGGCACACTGAAAACTCCTCCAACTGCTCAGCACCTGCATTGCTGTAAGCCTGAAGATCTTCATCATACCCCCACACCACCAGGTGCTCTGGGATGGGATCCCACAGAAAGGAGCACAGTCTTGGCAAATCCCATGCCCTAGAGACTGTCTAGAGACTGCCTCAGCCCCAGCCAAGTCCTCCAGAGCAGCTGTGTATTCCAGCTGCTCCAAGCAGTAGTGCAGGAACAACCATCCCTGCAAAGGGAAGACCACCTCTCACTGCAGCAACAGGCTGAAAGCAAAGCACAGTCCACTTTCATATGGACAAAGGTAGGGATGGCATTCCCATCCTTCTTTTTTATGCTAATACACAAAATCTAGCTACTTGTGAGAAGATTAGACCCTATCCAAAGGCCACTTACTTCCTCCTGACAGCTAAGCTTCCATCCTACAGCCAGCACATTAAATGAGATTTCAACGTGGGCAAGAAGGAGGCCAGAAACAAGTTTAGAAGTAAAGGGGTTTATTTCTTACTGACCAGTTTGATAGCAGAAGAGCCATGGTCATTCTTTCTAATTTCAGGGACCTTTTAAATAAAGTTCCACTCCAGAAGCCAAGCATGAAAGGAGAGGAATGAAAACTCTTTGATAGATAAGATATTGCAAGAGACTGTCAGAAGCTTGGTAGGAGAATGAAATAACACTCTGGATACTGTCATTGAAAACAATAATGAAAGAGTACACCATTTTCTTAACTGAAGTACTATCAAATCTATGTTACTGCCACACAACATATTTTTTCCTCCAAAGGTGCCAATTTCAGGCTATGACTATTGATCTCTATCTAACACTCAAAATTAACTGCACTACTAACAAAAAGTGGCACCAAATCGTTTGAGAACATCAAACAGTAAAAAGCCAATGGGGTCAAATCAAGGTCAGAATTTGATGAGTAGGGTGTCAGAAATTTAATCCATTTTGTCTAAGATAATGTATAGAGCCAGTATTGGGGTTTTTTTTTTTCCTTTCTTTTCTGTAATTTTTTTAAGCCAGTGTCTCTCAAAAATATCACAAAACCAGACCTCAACTTTTTTTTATGAACTTTTTTCCATGACTGGAGAGAGAAAAGATTAAACGGACTGAAACACAGATGGCAATTATGCCTCTGTTTATTTCCTAATGAGTCACTAGATTATTTTTTGCCTTCTGCCACATCATTTCAGAATACAAGAAAACCTTATCTCGAAGGAGACTTGAGACAAAATAACACTGTTAAAAGTCCCGGTCCAGAAAGATACTTCCATGCATTTAAAAAAAAAAACCCCAAGCCTCTAACCACGAGTGAAGTCCCATTCACTTAAACTCAAATTCAGATATGATGGGTAAATCTGTTCCACCAACTGGTGAATGTGGTGGCTATCAAATTCATTAGTGGGCTCATGACAAAGTATTCAAGAGGTCTCATAGTGACTTGTTGCATTTACATCTCAGCATTTGGAGAAAATTAAGTCCAGAACTATGGGTAGACAAGGCTTTCCCTCTGCCTCCCCACCAGAGCCTGAGATACCCGGGCATCTGAGTCCATATTCCCCGGTGTCCGCGCAAGACATCCCCAGCCTCAGAGACTTGACCGAACTCACATCCAGGCAGACACCTGGATGCAGAAAGCCTGGCTACCTCCCACACCAGAGGCAGCACAGCTACGAGAGCACGGACCCGGTGCCGGCTGGGCTCTGAAACTTGGCTGCGGCCACTTTCTTTTAAAACCTAGGCTGAGTAACTGATTTGATAGTGGCAACACCGTCTGCTTCTCATATCACAGTCTAGTAATTAGCATGCTCTTGAAAGGAAGCAGAAGATATGTATTCATTGTTCAAACCCATGTCTCTCACCTCCTCAGAAGGTGCCTTAACCACAGGGCTTTGGATAGGGGACTCCCCTCTTATCCTACAGAAATCATGCAACAAAAATTCAGGCTTTGATCCTAAAAGGGCTGAATCTTCAGTCCAGTGATTAGGACACGTGGCTGGAAGAGATGAATCCTTTATCTGAGGACTTTTCATATGTTTTAGGCAGTAACTGGGGGTGGATAATATGAATTTGGATCTTGTCAGGAAAAGTCTGAGTGTGACCTCCCACCTCCTACCAGAACACACAATATGCAAAAGAGGATCCATTTTAAAGGGAGAGCAAGACATATGCTCCTCTCTGAAACAGTGCTACCTCCGTACTGGAATACACTTGCTTTCTGCAGTAGTAGGCAAAGACTTCTCTACATCAAGAGATGGCTGGCTCTTCAGAAACACCCATGTCCTCGGGATATTTCTGTTTCCTGGCTCTAGGGGTTCCCCCTTCAGCACCTGGGCATTCCTGCAGGCATTGGGAGCCTCGGGTTTATCTACCCCAAGGAACTTCAAAGACACGTGCAACTGGTGTGACGAAGATAGGGCACAGTTAGGTTGAATAATTTGTTACCTAAAAATGCTTCTGACAGATGGCAAGGCTGTTCTGGAACACTGTGAACATGACAGATTTTGGGACAGGGTGCTGAAGAGAACTGCTTTTAGTGAAAAGTTGGATTTTTATCAAAATGACCTTTTTCACTCCAAGTGCCTGCTTTGCATACAAAAATTGCAAAGACATTTCCAAAATTTGATAAGAAATTGAACATCCCAGTGACTTACTGGAGTTATGGCTTGGATGTCATCATCCTTCATAGACCATTTCTTGCAACTGGGCTCCATGTCCAAGATGCATCATTGCAGATGTTCCCATGATGTATCACAACAGCACAAGACAACAGAAAACAATCATTCACATTAAAAAAGCCCTGAGTTTAAGAAAGAGAATGGGTCATTTGTCCTGAAGACTTGCAAGCTCCCAAATCTGACGTGGAAACCAGTCACTTTTACTTTGCTTTTTTTACCCCCTCAAAACCCCTGCAGTTTTCCACAAGAAATAAAATATTCCAAATCCATTCTAATTTCCAAGGCATTTTCAGGCTACATTCCTAAAGAAATGAAGCTTAGTTGTTGGCACTACATGTCCGTTTATCTGTCCAACGGTCAGTTCTGCGTCCCTTCCCTTCCTGTCTCCTCAATGCCTTTAGAAACTACCCAACAGACAGGGAAGGGGAAGGAGCTGTGAGTGCTGGGTGGGAAGAGTAAATATAAAAATCATTAGTTCTGTTTTGATACTTTGCAACCACAGTACAGATCTACGTGGCAGATCAGCAAGTCTCTGAGGTTTGAGAGGAAACACTGCCAAAAGATGGTGTTTCTTTTCCTTTAAAAAAAAAAAAAAAAAAAAAGGTTGAAACAGTTTATTACTAGGTGTTGTATCGCATCTGAAACTTTCGGTTTCAGTACTTGTGTGACGTGTGTACCAAGTGGAGAAGGATCTTACTAAAAACTTCCAGGATGAAAACCTTCACCCTAGCCAGTCTAGACATTTCCTAGCAAATACAAAACTGGGATTAGATGGGGCTGCTATTCTGACTCAAATGAATAGAAAAATTAATTAAAAGAAAAACAACCTCTTGAACAAAACCAGGTCAACATTAGCTAAAAACAAGCTTTGTTTGAGATGGTGAAAGATAGCTTATTGTGTTAAATCCATTAAAATTCCAAGCATTTTTCAAAGCATATTTAAAGCATGTATTAAAGTATATATTTGTTTGTCTTATTAGAAACATTTTAAAAAAATAAGAACCTGATTTAGCTTTCTAAATTAGACTGGAAACCAGTTTCATTTGCTTCTACTTGGTATTCAGTTTTCTGCATATCTAGCTACTAAGTTAAGAGTTTACTGAATTTTTAGTGTCTACTTACTCCCTTAGCTACTTTTCTAAAAAGCTTCACTTAAGTGAGACGAAAATCACCGCATAACTAGGAAAAAGGATCATGGGTCACATGGCACAGCCTTAGGGAGGTACTTGAGTTAAATTATACACATCTGGCTGCCCAAGAAAAAGTTCCCTATTTGTTTTGGAATTGACTTTTAACATACTCTTTTTCCCCCAATTCCTGGTAATTCTCCTGGCTTAGTTTCTACATACATATTCCATAGAAGAGGTAAAGGTTACCGGTGTATTAATATTACTTCTGTACAATGCTGTATGTTTTCAATTAGGCTCACTCCCACAATGATTTCCATATCTAGCCACTTGCTCTTCTTATTTCTTGATAAGTGATGGCCCCTATCAGGAAGTCGGGGGCGAGTCTGTTACTGCTTTGAGTAAACAGCCTAAAGGTCACTTTAGATGTTGGCTTTGACACTCTTGGTTCAATAGCCACCCACCATAGCTGTCGCCAGTAAGCTGAAGTTAACCTCATGGAAAAATAGCCTTTCAGTGTGTCCTGTTGTCTCTTCAACAGAACAACCCAGCAGTGGACACTTGATGGTGGAATGAGGAAAATCCTATCAAATTCCCCTCACTGACAACTGACAGAGGCATTTGGATTGAGATGAGGATCCAAGTGCTGTGGGTCTTCCCTGAGGTCTGCTAATGTTATGCTAAAAGTCCTTGAGTTAATGGGGTCTCTGAGTCCCACTGTGTCACAGTTCTCCTAGTCAATGCTCAAGGACCTTTTTAATGAGATTTCCTGTAGCAGAAATGAAAGTGGCAGAAGGGATCTCAGCTACATCCACACAACTGACTTCTGCTGGCATGGCTAAGTACACTTGAATGTGAAGGGGTGAAACCTACGGCTAACATTGGACCCCCCCCTTTTGATTGTCCACCAGAACAGCTGTTACACACACACCACCACCTAGACTTCTTCAAGTATTGTTTCTTTCCATCTGGTCCCACAAGATTAATTCGTAGGAGGCACAGATTTGCTGAAATAGGTGCTTCCGCTGCTGGAGTGTGTTGCAAGTAGACACCACCAATGAGCCTCCATCAGTAAAAGGTCATTACACTACTGATATGCCTGGCCACCTTCTCCCACACGCCTCTTCAGCATGAAAGCAGGAAGAACCCAGCAGACAGATCTAAAGATACTATCATCCTGCAAAAGGAGGAGGGTTGCATGACTAGATCTAAGATCCAGAGCAAAGGCCAAAGCACCCACAGGGCTGATACAGCAAATATGCCTCACATCGACCCTTCTACAGGTTGAACTATGCATAACCCACAAGAGACACCACCACCCAAGTTAGAATCCAAAGTTCTTTACAGAAAACTGAAGTGGCATGTGAAAAGTTACTGTGGATCCAGGCCCCTAGGATGTTATTCCCCCACTGCCTGGTGCTCTGTCTCTCTCCCCTCACACCAGTGAGCAAACAACCTAGTGGCAAGGCATCTCAGAAACTCTTCATCCTACTCAGACTGAAGACAGTACCTCACACACCCTGCTGGAAGTCACTGTCTGCATCCACTTTTACAAAAGCAGGAAAGACATAGCACAGCCCAACCCTCCTTGTCCTGCTGAAGAGATAGGTCTGGGCCTCGCCTAGACAACAATGTTGAATGTTAGTAAAAAAAAGGATTTATCCAAAAGAGGGAACAGGTTGTGCTGATAAACTATCTCCACTTTTCTGTTGAGACAGGCACACATTAGTATATATGTTCTTAAATTTCTACACAAAGTGCACCTTGTATCATCTTTGTCTCTCCTCTGTGTATCTAAAAAAATTTCCAGAATCCTGAAGAACAGCTTAAGGAAGACAGCAAAATCATGTATATTCTTCAAAGATGCTGCTGTCTTTTCAGAGCCAGATACCCAGGTTACTGCATCCACCACCCCCTTTGCTTCAAGACACACAGAATTCTTCTCCACCACACTGTGGGATCCAGCTGTAGTCACTGTGACCTCTGGTGCTTCCCTCACATCCAGCATGGGTTCTGTTCTGCTGCTCTCAGACATGAAATCTGTGGTTTTTAGAAGTCATTCCTAGCACAACAATTCACTCAGAGTGGCATTATCATGCAGGTGCTAATAGAAAAAAACTACTAAGAACACATCCCATTGCCCTTTTTTCCTCCCTCCGTTCCACAGCAAACAAAGCTCAAGGCTTCAGAGACCTCTGCAAAAGCAGTCAAGCCCAACTTCCACAAAGTCCTATATGGTATTGTATAGGCACAGTCATAGCTGTTTTCTCCAGACACGGGGCTCCATTTTCCAGTACATAATTTTCACTTTGCACTAAACAGACAACAGAGTGTGAAAACTCCCTTTTTTGGGTTTGACATTATCGTACATATAAGAAAACCATCTGCAGTTTTCAGCTTCAGCTTTGCTCCAAGTTGGGATCTTTCTGTTACTTTTCCCAATACATTTTCCAGCCCAGACATTAATTCAGTCTACTCCCTACTCCAGCTGCTCTCCCCCCTGTAAGCAACGTCTGCTCTCCAGGTGTCACTAAACCACACCTGAGCAAAGTGCTTAAAATCCCAGGATGCCATATCACAGAGCAGGCTTCTTGAGTCCAGTACTTACCCAAAAAGGTACTTACCCCAAAAAGGGCACGTGCACGACATCTGCACAGCCTCACTCACAAAGGGTAGAATAGCACAGGTGGGACTTCACTGCAGTGCGATATCACAGCCTGCCTTATCTTTCTAGCTAAAGAAAACGCAAGCCATATTAGAGCAATAAAACCTTCTGGGAATGTCTAGCAACAACAAAAGTTCTGAGGAAGGAGCTGTGCCTCTGGCCCTTACCCTCACCAGTCAACAACTCCCAAGCTGACTGATTTAAAATAGCTGACTTAAAAGTCGTAATTGCTATTCTCAGCAGTAAAATACAAAAATGGGTTTTTTTTAATGTACCTTTTAACATGCTGCAAAGTTAAACACGGCTTGCATGTTACCATGGATATAATTTCATGTTTATAAGACTGGTCTTTCCTGGCAGCTAAATGCCAGCATGGGAACAAACAGCAAAGGAGGATTTTGTTTGGCATTTTGCTCCGTTTATGATAACAGCTAACTACTTTTTCTATTAACAAGCTTTTAATTTCACTCCTAGTTCCTCTAGGAACAGAGTTCATCGCAATGGCATTAAACACATTGCACCTGATCCTCCAGCTTGTGTGAGTAGGGCCCTGAACTCAGGAGAATCAGGGTCATAGAATCAAATCTTATCATGTTTACGTATCTGCCACAGCTGGTATCAGACAGTATACAGTACATGAAAACATGCTTCATCTCTGTCTGACGAAAAATCCACTCCAAATCCAGAGGTTGAGGTAGAACTAACTTTTATTCAGAATAAAAACATGGTAAATTCTGACTAAACTCAAGGCGGTGAAATTAGCTTTTCATTTGAGGAGAGGGGCAGTTTTATCCCGCAGAGTCCAAGGAAAAATCTCCAAAATGGAATTGCTAAGTTCATTCATATTAACTTGAAATCAGTTGCATTCAAACAGGAAGGCTAATGGAGTAACAATAAAATCCAGACCAGCAGGAAGGTAAGTGTCACCATTTTAGAACAATAAGTCTAAATGCCTCCTTCACATCCACACTTAATTACTCATACCCACATCTATTTCAAAAACTGTGTGTGTATTCCTGACCCTACTGAACAAGTTTTATGGCTAAAATCACCTGGTCTTCAGTGGGACAACATTTCATCCCTCGGTGAATAAGCCTAGGAATAGCTTTTGGCTGCTGGTTGGTAACGTGTAGGATTGTAACAACTCAGCTGCTATTGCTAGAAGATCTGAAAATAAAATGTAATTGCACAGGCAAATCTGGGGATTACACCACACCATGTCCCTCCAAATCACGCAGCCAGAGTGTTTACCTGTGTCTGTATGTTGCTGTCATGAAAAGTTCAGTACCTATTTCGGTATCAGAGATGCGTATCAGTCAACCTTGACTTCAGCTTTTGAAGTGGGTGGACAGCAACACCACCCCTTTCCTGTACTGAACTCTGCAACAAAACTGCATTTTACTCACAAACATATCTGTAGTTCTGTTGTGTTCTGACTTTTAAAAAAAATAATCTCATTGGACAGACACCACCAGCAAGTTTCTCCACTCTGTGGAGTGTCTTCACAGCCCTCCCACATAGTGAAAATGACTCAGACAAAACTACTAAATTTAGGGCATTGGTATTCTACGTGTTACGCTGGTGTTCATACAAGTAATGCCTTAAACAGTAAATTTCTGAATTAAGCATTCAGGCATCTTTTCTGTGCTGCATCTGCCACCGAAACAGAACGGCAATGAAGGTGGGCTGAGGAGGAGGTTATTTGGATCGTGATTTGGGTTGTGTTTTGGCTAGAGCTAAATGTGAATTTGAATGAGGTTTGCATGTACTTTTAGAAATATCTGTTGACCCGATATCGTGATGTTTGATCTCAAGTGATGAGATCGTGCAAGATTAGCTGCCCTTGGGAGATTCCCTTCATCTCAAGCAAGAGACTGCAGGCTTTGACTCACAAATGGGGATGATTTCTCTCGGGATGATTAGACAGATTCCCTTTTCTCAGCATCCATCTCACCCATCTCTCCAAGGTTCCCCCTCCTGCAAGGATGGATCACGAAGCAGCTGCTGAACTACTGGTTGCAAATCCATGCAGTCAATTAAATCAGTAGTTCTGCAAGTCAATATGCATAGAATTAACTCAATGTAATGTAATTCAAAACACAAAGAACTATTGCAATTCTATAATTTGCAACTCACCCCCTGCTTCACAAGCAACAGCCAGCGTTGTAGCAAGGCAAGGGACTCTGAAAGAAAGCAGCAGTGGCCAACTAAAGGCAAAAAGTTTTACAGCTATGACTCACAAGCCAGGGCTTTGCAGAGAGATTGGCCATGTGGTCAGCACCCAGAAAACAGGAGAGCAAATCCCTGGCCATAAGGAAAGCAAATGAAGCAATGAGATGGATGGGTAAAGGGAGAAATAAGATTGCTAAAGCACCTTCTCAGTTGCACAGTCTTTCCTCTCTGCTTGCCTCAAATCACCAACAAATCAGTGTGAGATCGTAGTCAGGCCTGAGGCAGACCAAGAGACCACACTCTCCTTCAGGCTGATCACACCACCCACTGAAACCCACACAAGACTCTTGATGGCATCTCAGGGAAGGACATAGAAACAATGACTCATCTATTAATGGACTTTTACTCTTTATCTGTTTGCCAGATGTCTCCAGAAGGGCATGGTTTTCTTAAATATTTTTGTTTTTTGAAACTGCTGAATAATCTTTACAAACATAGCTCACGATCTGTTACCCAATTAAAATCATGCAATTGCTAGAAGCAATTGGAGCTGTTTACACAGCACACTTGCATCACATGCCCTTCCTTTGCTCCTTGTCATTGGAGCATAATTCTTTAACAAAATTAGGTTTGTGCAAAACTATTTTCAGATAATCTGCTGTAGCCTCCTGAAATGCTTATGCTGGTGTGATGTGCAGTATTTCAATCTGGGAATTTGGGCATCCTAGTCGAAAGTTCTGCAGAGCTGATAAAGAATAATTCTTTACGGTACAACCCAAAAGCCGTCCTTGTACGTACACCTACCCTGAGAAGAATTTCCACAGTACAATGTTTATACTTGTCCGGACTCCACCTGAGAAGCGAGGATCTTAAAAGTCCCTGAAGTTACTTAAGAGAAGCTTAATAATCCAGGCCTAAAGAGGATATGGAGGGATTATTGAATCCCTTCCCTTGCTGTAAGGTAAAATAAATAGCTTAGAGCATCTTTGAAAAATATTTGTCATCCTTGTTCTTGTAAAAATTTGGTCAAGATTATACTACTTTCTCCCTAAGTAATCTGTGCTGTGATTTTACTGCTCGTGGAATTAGAACATTTTTCCTAATGCTTGAGTGCTCTCCCTTTATCTTATCACCTCATTAGGACATTTATCCAACCAGGCCACTTTGGTTAGGTAATTTACCCAGTCTTATTATCCAGATTTTGCCCTAGTCAGAGAATATAATGAAGGATTATATTGAAGGCCAAGACCAAGAGATATATCAAGATCAAAAGAAAATGGGTATGATATCTACTGCTCACTCTTTTTTCTTTAGGTAGCTGCCCTATAAACTGGGAAATTATATTAGTTTAACATTAATTACTCTTGGCAATTATGTTTTTTAATCATTTTACAATCTAGGTCTGTACAGACTGCCTGACAGTCTGTTCCACTATCTGTCCAGGAATGCAAACTTCTTTCTTAAGTGGATTCGCATTTTCAGCCTCATTAACATTCCCTTCTTTAGATGCACAGGCAAGCCCTCCTTAGTAAGACTCGACTAAAATAACTCCATAATAACTTCTACCCTGTGAAACAGTTGTCTCAACATATCCCAAGACTGTGATACACTGAGGTCTTTTGCCATATTGCCCTTCCAAGCAATATCCCAATGAAGTGTCCATTGTCACTGAGGCTTGGCTACCAAGTGCTTCCAAGAACTGCTCAAAAACATCTTTCCAGTCTTCCCAGGGAGGTGACTTAAATGACACCCACCTGTCAAAGAGGCTCTGTTTCTCTCTTTCTAACTTCACCCAGACAAGTTTGTCACTCATTTATTCCACAACTTCAGGACAAGCATGGATAATGCTTCTCCATTTCTCGAAGCCTGTCCTTCCAAAATGAGCTGTGCTAATACTCCAGTCCTGTGACTTATCCCAGAAAATTTCTAACATGCCTGTTAAGTATTTAATTTGATTCTACACTACAACCTTAGGTCCTTTCCATTTTTTCCTATGTTTGTATTGACATTGCTCTCTTAACCTTCCAAAGGTGCTACTGTAATATTCGCTCTTTTAAACTTACCAATGTTTTTCTTCTATGTGTTTTTACTTACCTAGGTAACTTTTGCACTGGCCTCTTTCAAACTGAGCATAAAGCCCTCTTCTCACTAGGCTGGTGTATGGTACGATGTGATGGACTCCTATTTCTTCACTACCTGAGTGCCACCTCTGTCGAGCAGGCCTGTGTAAGGACATCCACTGTTATGTGGAAGGGAGGCTCTCCTGCCAAAAACACCTGAGAAATTTATGCCATTACCTTTAAAACCTGACATTAGTGAGTGCCAACTATTTTATTTCCGTGCTTTTGATGAAAAAGTGAAGTGGTTTGGTATTTCTGAATTGAAACATTTAATTTCAATGAGTTAAACCAAAGCAAAATATTTTGGTTTGCCCCAGTTTGACATCAGACAGTCTGTCTCATCCGCCCAGAGGCTCTCTGATCAGGCTTTTCCCCATGAACCATCAATACACTAGGTAAGAAGGGAGACTGCAAAGCACCCTTGGTGTAGCCAATGCAGAGGTGGGGGTGGCTGTAAGAAATAATGAGAATACAGTGCTACGTGTCCCAAGAATACCGTAGCAGTTCAGCCAGATGGCTCAGACTAAAGTAACACACACCAATCCAGCTCAACAAACTGTTTTGAAATGGATCAAACTGACTCAAAGCAAAATATTTCAGTTATACCTTCCTGGTGAGTCTTCCTTAAATCACAACTTCCCAGAAACTTTGCATAGAAGTCCCTTCAACACCAAGTATTTTTTAACATAATATAATTAGAAACTGTAGAAATAGATCAGTCATCATGACTTGCTGCACAGGAAGATCAGAATACTGATTCATACATACTTCATATACATTGAATTGCTTCAGGAACCCAGTACTCTTACATCTTCTCCATACCATGACAGTTCAAAAGGAGGTCTTTGCTCTCCAATGGCTTGCACATGATGGGAAGTGACGTTAATCATGAGAACAACCAGAAAATTCTTTTGATCCAATTAGATGGCACCAGTCACAATGACATTAGTCATCCACTCCTCAGAGGACAAGGAACCAAAATGATCATTCATCTACTCCTGAAGCTTCAAAAGACATGAGGGAAGTGTACTATTTCCCATTCTTAGCGTAATCATCATCACACAAAGTGACACAAGCTGCTATTTTCTGCTCTTGTTTTAGGAGAGCAGTGGTTACCCCGTGTGCAGGTTTCAAAAGAGAGACTTTGATATCACTGCTTCATTCTCCTTCTCCTGTCTGTGACTGATCAACACATGACCGAGAAGGGAAACAGGACCAGAAAACGCTACACAGTAAGAATATATACAGCCCAATGCCATTAGCCTCTGCAGCTTATAAGGGCAGGATGACTGAGATGTGGCTGCAGGTTAACAATGATGGTGACAAAGGAAAGAGTTGTCATATACGGTGCCATGACCCTCCTCACCACTGAGAATAACAAGAAAAGCATCAGAAATGGTAACTGATGTGGAAAAGGGCACTCAAACAGAAAATCTCCCAAAAAGTTGATACTGAAGCATCAGGAGAGGTTAACTGCAGAGGGTTCAAAGTGGTTGACTTTAAGAACGGAACACTGGAAGAGAGAGACAGACTGCCCTGAAGTAGCCGACCTACTACACATGGAAGTCTTGACGCTACTGAGATCAATGAGATACATACCACTTATCTTAGTGAGCTGAGAGGTGGGGGAAGTCCAGAAGGAACTGACAGGCAGGAGAGTCTGACCAGACCCTACGTCTCCACAGCAAGATGGTTTGGGCATCTCAGAGATGCTGGTGTAGTGATCAAGCTCACTTCCACCCACGGCCAGGAGACCAGACTACCTAGCAGCCCTGGTGAGCACACAGTCCTTTTTGTATATGACATTGTCTTAATGTGACAGGCACCCTTGAACTGCTCAACAGTTACATATATCTCCAAAGTACCTTCCACATTTTATCTCTTTTGTGTGTGTGTACTTCAGCCCCAGAGAAACAGATTACAACTCAAGATGTAGAGCTAATTAAACTATAATATACTAAAAAGGAGATTTGGCTGTGTTGATAAATCTGGAGCATGATAAAGCAAGATATTCCTCTGTAAACATTGAGATGCCTCCTCAGAATTTCTCCTAATTATGAAATAATTCTGATTATCTCCAGAAGTAGTCTTCGATTTGAATATCAACACTAGAGAGAACGAGCTGACACATGCCTGAGCTAGCCAAATCAGATAATCTAAGACCATACATATCTATGTGTAAAAAGATAATGAAGAGGGGCAACTGGAATAGTAAGTGTGCACTGCAGTTTTTGGTAGACCTTAGCTTTTTACAGACAGCTGTCTGAATCCAGTTTCTTTCTCTTCGAAAGATGAAAGTGTTGAAAACTTCCTGATTTGTCTTTCACACTATGCACTAGAAATAACTTGACCACGGTGGAACAGGAGTTACAGCAGCCCTCTTTTCCCTAGAGAAAGGGAGATCTTTCATAAACCATAAAGATACATTTTTAATTATGTTTCGGTGCTCATTTATAACAAACACCTATTTGCACCATGATAGAAACATAAAAATACTCTAACTCTGAGATGGCCCCTGCTTTGCCTGGTATGAATAGACCAAGACTGATCTAAGAAGTGCTGATGTGTCTGTCCCATGGGAAGGGGAACAAACTTTCAGTGTGGAGCGTCTTTATACTGGCACACTTCTATCTTTAAAATAGGAAAAGCACTTCAGTAAAGAAAACTCCAGCCTCTAACTGACCTAGATTCATTGCTGGTGTGAGGAAACCAGGAGTGAGGTTTCTGACAGATGAACTCAGTCCACCTTCCACTAGACTTTAATAAGATATTTCCACCCTAACTGCCTATATACATCCTGCCAGAAGTCACAGCTGTCCTTGCCAAGTCAGCAAAAGGAAACCTCTGTCTGTGTCTCATCAGGCAAGGGATGCTCACTTGAAGATGTGGCAAAGAGAAGCTCTGGGCATATACAGTATGCCCAAGCATCTGCAGAACATCTGTCTGTCTGTGGGCATCAGCTGCCTTTGCAGACATGCAGCACTCCAGGCTCACTTTATGTTCATTTGCATCTAAATACTGCTAACTGGAAATTAAACTCACGCTTTGGTGGCTCTGAGCAAGAAAAACATGCCCCTTTAGCCTAAAGTTAATGCCTACTCTTGGCTAATCATCCTGGCTCTCTCCATCACCAGCAGAGACAGCCAGTATTGCTAGATGATTCACTGTCTTACATACCTGATGAATCATTCTGGCTATCTTCAGTGATGCGGGAGAAACAGAGAGCGCCCATACACTTTGCTTAGTCTAGATCCCTTGCCTTCAGACAGCTCAAGATGAAAAGATATATTCCACCTGGATGGCCTTTTTCTTTTGAATGTGTCTAATGGTCAAGACGAATGAAAAAGGAACTTGGGCTGTGGCTTCTTCACACAATAACTATATAAAACTATCATGAAAGCAGAAATCAAACCACTAATATTAATGACAATAACACAAAAGGTAATTCTCTTAGAAGTCAACATCTGTTCCACATAAAATGCAAGAGTGCCACAGCCTACCTGTGTGTAGATGTGTATCACACACATGCCCAATGCCACTGCCAAAGCACATGCTGTGTATGTTTTCAAACAGAGAAGAAGAAGTAAATGAATCACTGGCCCAAGGGCTTGGAAACCAGGTCATGAGATTCCTTCTGCATGATCTTGGTATCCTGTGTGAAACTTGCTCTCCAGAAAAACACCTGTAACTCTGCCCTTTCAACATATCTTTGATTTGTTTCCTTTGCGTGGCTTCTGCAGTACTTCCATAGAGAGTCTGCTTGGGCCCAAGCTGCACAGCTGGGGAAGTGTCAGGGAAGAACAAGGCTCTGCCAGTGTGAAAGCAGTGAGACGCTCTCCTGATGGTGGTGCACCAGGCGGGGTGGGATGCCAGGCTTCTCTCCACAACAGCAGCATTGCCAGGAAGCAGAAACAACCCGAGGGATCCACAACACAGTATAGAGGTACAAGATGTGCACACAGTGACCTTGTGCTGCAGTGATCTTGGAGCAGCTGCCTGCTGGGCAGTGGAGCCTTCTGCCGTGCCCATCAGAGGGCAGTTCAAGCCTCAGTGGAATAGGCACAGGGACTGGATCAAGTACAACCGGCTCTGAACCACCCAGCTGTGTGGTGTGACATAGCCTCTCCTGGGGGGGGAATGGGATTTTGTGCATTTTCATTCCAAACACATAAAGTAGGTAGCTAGATAAAATATGGCACAGTAAGGCTCTGAAAAGGCTTCTTGTAGCTGTGAAGAGTGCAGGAGATATACATCATTCTTCATTTAACACTTCATTGATCATTGACTTGTAGATTGTTCTCCCTCTGAAAAATTCTAATTATTCTTTTTAAATGGGAATTTTCACCAGCATAATAGAGATGTATTTAAACACAGATTTGGCAAAGAGATGGCAATGGCAGTGAGATACCAATCTGCTGGGCTTGTACCTAACCTGTGGCTGAAGCAGAACAGCAAATGCCTTATGTCAGCTACATTTGGAAAGAAAAAGGGTTTCTGTTTGAGTCAGCACGCAGCACCAGGCACTGACTGCTCCACTAGGCTCCCCAGGCTCAGGAGAGCATCCCTCATCAACCAGCTTTTAAAAGATTGGACACATTCAAACGTATGCCACCAACTGACATATGCTTATTATACAACATAAAGTGAACACTTTGAGAGCACTACTTACAGCACTTTGTCCTGTACAACTCCTCATAGCACCCCGTTTCCAAGGCTAATAAATTATCCAAGCTTTCTAGACCAAGTCTTGTATGTGCTGCGGGTAGATACACCTCACCAAGAGCAGCAGGAGAATATTGTCTCTTCCCTGAAAGTATTTGATAAATAATAAAAGTCAGTGTATGGAAGATGGGAGAAGAATATCAAATGTATGCAATATGCAGGACTTAGACCTAGCACAAAAGGGTGCACACACATGATCTGACTGTCTTTTCACTTGGTCCACATCTGACCTTGCAACGTTCATTCAAGCAACAGAACTGCTTCAACTACGAAGTCATCTTTCAAAGAACGGTTTTCAATTGATAATATGCTTCCACACTTAAATTAAACAAAGTTTTAAGTACCCTTTAGCTTAATATCTTCATATAGATATAATACCAAAATGGTAGGGGAAAGAAAATATTATATATTTAACATAAACATATACTTTCATACTTGACAACACATGTCAGAGTCCACAAATCACAGAGCTCAGGCAACACAATGTAGTGCATGTTTTCATTCCATGTTATTGGTTTATTAACTTAGCAAACACGGATTTTTTTACTGCATTTAAAGAGGAAATCAGCAAATCAATACTAAATTTTCTGTAGAAGGGAGAAGCATAAAATTACTCAAGTTACCACAGAAACAAATTTAACCAAACTGGTGCCACAAATCAAGTAAATCAAGTAATTAGGGAGAAAGACAAATTAAATCTCTTCAAAAATTATTGATTTATGATGCTATATCAAGTTTGGGAGATAAATATTTATTATCTTGCAGCTCCTATCCCTCCAACACTTAGATTAATTTTATTCATGTCTTTCTAATAAAGGGGAACTCAGCTAAGTCTGAGTAGAGAACAATAAGACAATACTCTCTTACATTGGTCTCTCCCCAAGAAGTAAGAGAGCACATTTCATGTCAAATTATTCCATGCACAGGGAACACTGCAATACTGGGTACATACAACCTCATCACAAATTACAGGATTAGACTCTTGTGTATACCCTGGAGCAGTCTAATAAATTTCAATTAAACTGCCACCAAGTAAACAGGGGCAGTGGTTTTACTTTTGCCCTAGAGTACAGAAAGAAACATCTCCTTATCTTGTAGCAATGGCCAGTTGCATTTTAGTTCTTTTTTAACCAGACAATAAATCACATCTTTTATGCAGATGTCACCAAGGACGCAGGCAACTACCCATATGTAACTCAAAAAGCAGTACTACTGCTACCAACTTTCAATATCTGCTAATTATACCAAGCCTTTTGAATTACCTGAACAACTGGCACATAAAGAATAAGATGGATGCTTAAATGACCCCACAAAGAAATAACATCTGTCACCTGACAGCCAAATTCATTAAACATGTGACACATATCAGCACGCAGATAGTGCTGCTTGCATGTGATAGTTACGTACATTATTGTTCTCTACAGAAATTACATTACTCCAGTGAAAAGAAAGATGTCATTCAAACAAACAGTGAATAATGGTGTAAATCCACAGGTTATTGTGAGCATTAGATTATTACAGAGGGTCAAATTCTGTTTCTGTAAATATATTTTCAATACTTAATAAACTGCAAAAAATATGAAAAATATCATTAAATTGCAACACAGAAATAGCATGGCACTTGTTCAGCATGGTACTTGTAGAGATATCATGACTTCAGTTCTCTGGTGAAGAGGGTTTTCATTGGACACACGCACATGAATGAAAAATGAACTAAACCCACACGTACCGAACTCCCCCAATGAACACAGCAGTGCCAACACAGAGACATTGCCAGTTGCATCGCTGCCATGTGCGGGACTGAATTTCCTCTGAGGGCACCAATATCACAGGGCAGCAATCTGCCAAACGGGCTTCAGTGCCAAGGGCTACTGCTGTAATCAAACCTGGCAACCATGCTTGCTTTTGCAAACATTTAAAAAAATATGAGCAGAAAAATCTTAGAATCATAGCATACCAGCTTGGAATGGACCTCAAGGATTATCTGATCCAACTTTTGGATGCGAGGACAATCTGGCTGCAGATATCTGTCACTTCATGGATTGCCAGTGTTGATCTGGTGGATCTGGTCAGCCAGGGGGATGTCCCCTTCCCTCCCTCTCTGCTCAACGCCCAGAGGTTTCCCATCATCTTCTTTTGTCTCACCCTTACTATGTAGGGGTTTTTCCCAGAGCTTTGAAGAGGCAAAGCTGGGAATATTTGCTCTGATCCTATACTTCAGAGGAGAGATAGATTATTATATTTATATATATTTACATATTATATTTCTGTGCTAGATTAACATATTGCACTATTTATTTACCCAATTACAAGTTCCTCCTACCAAAAAGCAAGTTGTCCTAGAAACCAAAAGCAGACAGAGAACTTTGAAGGCTTAAATCCTTGTGCTCTTTTAGCTGGACATGAGCAATGACCATTTCTTCAATAACGCACAGTGCGAAGGGTTGGTGTTTTTACTGCAGGACTCTCATCCGATAAGAAGGCAGGACTCGAGCCAAATCTCAGCAAAAAAGAAAGAAGAAATAGTGCATCTTCCTCTTTTTTTTTTTTTTCCTTTCCTTTACACAGAACATTACCAAACTGGTCTTTAATGTAAGTTCAGCTCACAGAAATAATTCTTGGAAGCCTGTTGGTGGAGAGTCTGTTTCCTTCTCCTTTCAGGTTGAAAAGGAAACTTTCTGTGAGTTTACTGTAATGGAGTGTTTGTCTGTATCAGAATCAGCCTGACCTCTCCAGCCACAAGATGAAATACCAGCAGCCCACTCTGTCACTAGTTCACTATTAGGAAATTACATGGGAGGAAAGACACAACACAAAATTCACAGGGAAAAAAAAAAAAGAAAGAAAGAAAAAAATATCAGCAGTGGTGGGAGTGAATGAACAAGCTTAATAACAAATACAGTAAAAAGGAAAATACCCTCTGGCCAATTGATAATAAAAGATTACTTTAGGCAAAGGGTCAGATCCTGAGCAGTATAAAGTGGCCCAGCTCCTCCAGCCTCAGCAAAGCTATGCTGATTTATAGCAGCTGCAAAAAGCCCCAGGAAACAGAAAAACCCAGCTATAAAAATGGAATCAGAGGCCCACATTTGAGAAGCTTCCACTCACTTTTAGCACCAGACTGAGGTACAGAGGTGACTCTGAGGGTTTGTTTCTGCGGGGGAGTTCCTGTGAAGTAAGCTAAAGTGTGAATTTACACTGCATTTACTGCTGGGTCTTTAAGTAGGCTGTAAATTCATACCCTAGCCTATTTTTCAGGGATTTCCCCAAGTAGACAAGCCCTAAATTGGCCTCCTAATCATGGAGGCAGACAAAATAAATAGATGTTTTCAAAACTGCAGACCCACACAGGAATCTGTCTATTGCTTGCAGGGGCAAATGCGTACTGGATAGCATATGTCATAGTCCTGCAAGTGCATGGTGCCCTTCTTTCCTCCCTTCACTCCCAAAGCCCCCTCCCACCATCTCTCTCAGCATCCCTCCACTTCAAGACACATCTTTGAAACCCTTCACCCTGCCTCAGCTTCATGCCAGATTTCTGTAGCTTGGCCCTTGGCTCTTCCCTTCCCCATTCCAGTTCCACATCTGGAGGTCCATGTTCTACCTTCCTTTGATCCTCAGGGGGAGCAGTAAAACTGACCTGGTGCAAAGGTGTATCCTCCTACCAGTTCCTTGCCTCTGAACCAACCTAACCATGTCCTGTCTATTCACACCTTGGTTTAATGGATGCCCTTTAAAACCTCCTTCAGAAACACAAAGTAAACTCTATGCAGACAATTGCCATGAAGCTGGGCAAGATCACTCACACTTTCTTGGCTGAAATATGCTTTTACATGCAGCTGAATGGGAGGCCAGAGGCCTTCAGCAGGAGACAGAAGACGCAGCTAGTATAGTCACAGCTTCATCGGGGTCCTCAGGCTGGGCGGTTTGTCTTTGGCAGACCAGGGTGAGTAGCTTACACCACATGAGGATGGTGCCATTTCCCTGGGAGCTGCAGTGAAGCTGTAATAGACCAAAACATTGCTAATTTTGCCTAATCTGAGACCTTGCACTGCTTTAACAGCTGCCTGTGCTCCTCCGCTCTAGTGGCTCAGGCACCTGCTGCCCCAGTGTCAACTGAGTCCCACCTGTGGCCACACCACTCTGACACACAGAGACAGCACTGTATTCTGAAGGATCCTTTTCAAGAAGTCAATTTAATAATATCCTCTGTCACCAGATACAAACATCAGGTTTCTCAAAAGTAGCTTAGAAATCCCCAATTTTGCAATGCATGAAAAAGAAAGTCAGTCACGCTTAGAAGTTTGAGTCCTAAGATCAATGGGGGAAGCAAAAATGCAAAAAAAGTCTTTTGATATCAGCAGAAGGAACCAGCCACAGTGAACATACCCTACAGTATTCCATACCACCCTTCTCTGATGGAGCAGGTAACAGTGGTCTGAAGAATGGGAACCACTTGCTAACAGGTACAAGGCTGAAAAGCTATCTGAGAGATGCAGGTCACAGAGCGACAACCCTTCCAGCACTTCACTAAGAATAAGTTCCATCTTCGATGTGTGTGAAAGTTCTGTGCCATAAGCATCTCTGAGCAGAGAAAGAGCTCAGCACCCTTTAAGAGCTAAAGTTTGCGCTGCAGACCATTTCCTCCATTCCATCACCACAAACTTTCTTTTGGCCCTTTTCTTTGTACCACCTGCAAACATTTGGCAATTGAGTTGTACCAGCAAATGCACTTAAAGAAGGTGTCTGAACTTCACAGAACAGTCTTCAGGGAAACCAAAGTTTATATTAGCTCGGGAGCGTTTATTTTGGAAGTGTCTGAGCAAACAGCCAAACAGATATCCAAACAGAAAGCACCAATAAGAGCAGCCAAACCCCACCAGGCCAACACCGTGATTAATGATGGCTCACAAAACACTGTTTCATATCAATCCATAGAGTTCAAAAGAAGCAACTGAAATTTTCAAGGGTACATAATACCAGAGAACAGCAATTGCATCATCAACACAATGCAAGTAGAAGAGAAGGTCGCATACCCTGGAAAAATTCTTGTGTTTGAATTATTCACTTAGCTGAAATAATTTCCCTTTCCATCTTGCCCTGTTCAGGAAGAAAACCATGTATTTGAATATGGGATACATATGTCCACATATGGGACAGCACTTGCTTCCCGCTCCAGGACAAGACATTCAAACTGAGCCAGTCACATTAGAAAATGGAGTGCAAAAAGGTGGTTGTGTTCTGTGTTCTGAAATGTGAAAATCTGAGGCTTCAGAGATGATTGTGGATATTACATTGACCTTATATCACTCACTTCAGCAATGCAATCTGTCATCAATGATTCCAAAGCCACAGCAGCAAGGACACTTACCAGCTCCCCTATGGAGCACTACGGGTGAACTATGACCAGACTCAATCTCATGCAAGGCCAAGATGACACAGTATTAGTGCCATGCAGAGCTGGACAGAGAGCCACTCTTCAAGTCACAAGTCACATAGCAGTGGCTGCACCAGCTCCCTCCTGATTGCTCTACTCACAGGCTGTGCTAGAAAGTAAAAAAAATACCCTACGTGCTCATGTTATGAAACCTTGTCTCACTGAACTTCCACTGCAAAGACAACCCTAGTTCAGACACTGCAGTCTCTGAACACCTGGTGATCTCAATATTTGTTAATCAGCTGTAGTTATCATACCCATACACCTATGTCTTGCATTTTAAATCATTTTAAAACTACTGATATTTGAAAAAAAGGATGGCCCTACGCAACTACCTCACCTCAGCCCACAACCTCAGACAACACATGCAGAATCTGAGATAGACAACAAATTACTGGAGTACAGGGACAAAATTATGGAGATATAGGAGATTAGTGTAAAAAAGAAATCAGACAATGGGGGTCACTGCATGAAGGGGACTCTGAAATAAACCTGAACATACCAGTATTTCTCTCTGCTGAACAACAAGAAGACACAGGGTGTGAAGGGAATAATACCAGGTTTTCACAGAGATAAACTGTAATAGGTTTAAAACCTAAGATGGAAACCTATTACAGCAATAGTTTCTTTACTCATATGATGTATCATTTGGGATAATGTATCTGTATAAATGTATGAACTTTTGAAATAAACTTTTATGTTCAAAATTTTCAGGGTATAATTTCTTTTGTTTGTAGCTTTCCCAGTCTATAGATTTCTTGTCTGGCATCCCTTTCGGTGTTTAAAACTCCAGAGCTACTCTAAGTCCTTACTTAACCGACCACTTACACAATAACAGGGATAAACAGCAGCATATTCCCTAAAAAGTGTGCCCCAGAGAATTTGGCCATCAAAAAACGGCCAGCAAGGCAAAGGAACGAGGCCTTTCACATTAATTTAACAACCTACTGTCTGCTGAAATCATTGCCAATACTAATCTATTTATCTAGCAACTAAACAAATGTATATGAGTTTCCTGTGCAATAACACACTGATTAAACCTCAGATCATTTCAGGCAGGGCACATTTCTTAAAGAAAAATCAGACCTTATTAAACCTCAAAGTTCAACATAAACACACAGCATCAAAAAGCCAGGAGCATGTAAGTATTCAGTCTTAGTTTTAGTCAAAATTCAGTGATTCTTTTTCAATTGCTTCAGTTGCAATGTTTTCAGAAGCACAGAGAACTGTCCTTTGAGAGCTAACCAGTAAGAAGAACACGGCTCTCCTTCTTACACCATCACATAGTAGGGAGGCCTTTATACCCTGCTAAATGTAAAATGTTTTAGAAAAACAAAACCAGGAAACAAACTGGGATTTGGTCAAGAGTTCATGCTGGCTGAATCACTGTGGTGTGGAAACCACCAGATCTAAAGATGGAAAGTCCGGAGACATTCATTCCCTCAAAGAGAGAGACAGAAAAAAAAAAAGGCATTTAAAGACCCATTTGGCTTGCTGGTAAGCTCCCCCAACATCTGAAATGCAGGAAAGGCTACCTAGGGATAACTGCCTTGACCTTTTCCCTTCTCATCTCTCTCTGAATGCAGCCGGCAATTTGACCCGCATCACAGTTTTTCATATTGGATGCAGTGAGAATTGTTTAAATGTCACTCTGTGACTCAACAGGCAGAAATGCTGTAGGGTCATGGCACTGCTTCTTCCCTCCACATCCTGCACCTATTGCCCTCTTCTGCCTTTCCCCAGGATGAAAAAATAAAAATCTACATACTTTACAGATATGGCCAGTTTTTATGTAGAGATCCGTTCAGACTTCTCTGGATTGCCTTTTGTTAGCTGAGAGCTTCCAAGGAAATATTGCTCAGAAGCAATTAAGGCCAACTGTTCTTGGACAAAGACATACAACAATCAGCGTATTTAGCGAGGCAGCACAGTCATTTTGAAAGAGGCCTGGAAAATCCTAACATTGTTAAAATTTATCTTCACAACTGCTAACAAGCTCTAGTAAAGATGTTTGTATTCTGCTCGTGCGTTTCACCATCTTTCATAAGCCAAAATCTTATTAGCAAATCATTTTAGCCAAGCTCAAAAGCCAAACTGTTGTGTATGCCCATTGCCTGCAGCAAGGATAACAGTTCTTGACAAGAACCTATTGTCCATACATTTTTTGCTTTCCTTATTTTCAAAGTACTGGCATACATCAACATGCTATACTTGGGTACTAAACACGTTTCTCTCAGCTCATCATCATGTTATTTGACACAATCCCATCACTAAGAATCCCATCAGCTCTCTGGTAACATTGAGACTCACCTGATCGCTGCCTCTGTGGCAGCCCTTTTGGCTGAGCTGGACGGGTCACCCAACGCCCGCACGGAAGGAAGAGAACTGTGCTGCAGAACAAGAGGAACGCTAGGCCAGCCGCTAAACATCATCAGCTCAAGAAAACCAAGATCTGTTCTGCAACGTGTTTCCTTACACAGACTTATCTACGTCATTTATTCTCTACGTGCCTCCATTCTGTAGAATGGTACTTTTATAGAACAGGCTCTGTGAGAATAAATACAGTATGAAGTGGCACACTGACAGGGAAGGTGGAAATATCTATGATAACTCCCCATTACTAACCAGTCATTTTTAACACCCAAAAAATGAATGATTCCAGAGAATGTTAAAGTGGAACTGACTCACAAAAGACTGAAGAATCAACCCTGTTTCCTGAATTGAATTCATTTTTTTGATTGTAAGATTAAAAGGGTTCATTTACCATAGTGACTCCATTTGGAAAGCAGCCTTTGAAAATTATAAGCAGTTTTCTACAGAGCAAACCACCAGCTGGCAGCAAGGGTACTTCCTAGCACTGGTTACAATGACCAAGTAGGCCTTCCAACAAAGCAAAGCATGTTCCAGAATGTCTTGAGAAACAGATCTATAAAAACTTTGCATTGAAAACCTGGGTATGTTGTGCATTAGTTTTGCACACTTCTTAAAGGAGCTGGTGTTACAAAGTGCTTCTAGCCCCATTAAAATTTCATGAGCAATATGGCAGGAGAGAATTCATCCTGAAATACTATATTGCAGTAACCTTAAGATAGGCACCAACTTTCCCAAGGCATTCTTTATCCTGAGAAGGCAGACAATGCAAAGCTTTAGATAACTTCACTGCCACCTTGCATACATCTAAAAGGCATTTTTGTCCCTTCTGGAGTGAATTTACTGGATTATATTGTTTGATTGGACAAAATCACCCCACAATCCTCCTTCTGTATGTTAAGGGGACTGCATCTTTTTTAGGTTTTTTAGACACACCTACACAGCCTTGCATCAATCATTCTCCCTTTCTCTTTCCTGGAGGGCTTACCTTGCACTATAGCTCCTGGTGATCTCTTCAGGTGCTGTGCTCCTTTGGGCTTTCACTGCTCTCTGCTCCATATGCTGCCACCATCCGTAATACGAATTAGTGCATGCTGAGCACTTCCCCTGCCCTGTCCAGTGTCCCCACTCCTGCTCTAGAGTTTGGCAGGGTGCATCTATATTAGTGGTCACGTATGGAGCAGCAGTGTGCTTTTGAAGCCAGCCCCTCAATCGCCCCACTTACCGCCCCACTTTGCTGTGCACCACGGAGCAGTCCCCAAGCACGCAGACTGGACTCAGACAAAACTCAGCTGGAAGAGGTCCCCCAGCAGCAGAGGCAAAGCCCACCAGCTGCACACAGACCTCACTGCAGCTACAGCCCTCCAGGTCCACTCCCTAGCTGCTGCTCTACCTGCTTGTGGAGAGATCACCTTGGGGCATCAGACATCCATCCTCCTTCAGCGAAACTTAACAAACCCTTTCTACACCCAAAACTCCCATTGCTCCCCTCCAACGCCCCAATAAACACCTTGATGTCTGTCTTTTCAGATATTTACCCAACCAGCACCTCCAGTGGATCATAACGTTGGAACTGTTACCATTTTGGACTAGTCTTAGTTAAGAGTCGGTTCTTTTCTTTTTTTAGGTCCTTGCTCACCTGCCAGTACTGGCACTCACCTCTTCCCTCTCACCTGTTTCTGCTCTTCCCTTCTTTCTTTTGGACACTCTCGCTCTGTTTTGAGTTTAGTTACACATAAAGCTCGAGCTTATCACTAACACCAAATTCATCTGAAATAACTCCTTCATCTTCTGTGATTTCTTGGATTTTCTGTGACTGAATTTCTATGCAACTTCTGCCAGCGCAATCTGGAACTTCATGCTATCTATAAAGAAACAATTTCCTCTTATTTCTGTTAGCTGCAGCACGGTCTTTTTCTACGTGGGCTAACCCAGGACCTGCAGAACTGAATGGAAGGACCTCAGCTGCCTGCAACAGGCAGTCCCCTAAATGCACTCAATGAAGTAATTCAAGTAAGTGATACTATTTCTATTAAATTTCCTGACTATATGACATTCAGAGATAACCACGTATGTTCTGTGTCTTTTGCAAATACATTTTCCTATTATACAATCTGAAAAAATACTGGTTTTGTTCTAATGTAATTGTAAGAATCAAATTTATATACAAGACCTTTAGAAAACAGAGACCCACCTCTAAATGCAAAGAACAAACATTTGCATTACCTATTTATATTAAAATATGCAGAAATTTCCTAAGTATTCAGTCAACTTATAAATTTTTATAACTTCTTCAAATTGTTAACATTTTTTTAACACACAGCATTATTTCAGCTTTGTGGAAGGCTCAATAACAATCTTTCTGGTCTGGAAAAAAAGGAAAGAACATTATAATAAAGAATGCAGAATAAATAAAAACAAAACAGTACAAGCCGTACATCCACGCATACAAAGACAACTTTCATGGTGAGCTATAAGCAATTATAATAACACAATGTGCTGCATGTTGATTTCACCAGTGAAAAGAATTTCTCCAGTTATTGAAGACTTTCCTGGCAGAATTTCAGAAAAAAAAATTCTGACATTCTCCCAATCTGACTTCTGTGCAATGCAAGTCATGCACATTTTAAACACCGATGAATAATACTGCCTTTCTTCTGTGAACTGTTAACAGCTGTAGAAACTATTATAGCCTGCTTAAAATCATGTCTCTGTAGTCAATACTCTCCAGACACTTAGCAATACTAAAGCTATTCCTGGGGCTAAACTAGAATTGCGATGTGAGTACAAAGTTTGATTTATGTTGAAATGAAACAACAAACATCTGAACTTTCTTTTTTTAAATAGCCATTCATATAAACACGAGTATCAGCTGCATAACTAGAAAGCGATGTTCCGAATTTACAGAAATTAGACAAAGGAAGACCACCCACAGTTACCTTCAAGAAGAAACGATTTGTCAGAGGGTGAGAGATTACTCGTGAAGACACTTTGTACAGTCATGGCTGCCCTAATGTCATCATGGTGAGACTGTGGTTTATGACAGTGATGTTTCATTAATCTAATTTTTTAAGTCTTCTGCAAGACACAAAATTGATCCGCAGCCCAGTACCATATCTTGGCGATGCTCATCATCAGGTGCTCACAGACCGATCACAGGCGCAGTGGACTGCCTAATAAAATGGTCCAGATGCATCCAAGAGGAAGTCAAGGCCTCTGGGTGCTAATGTTATTCCTTCACATTCCCAAGCACAGGTGGGAACAGGAGAAATGCTCAGTTGGGATTCCTCTGCATTTTTGAGATGACAATTGTAGAGAGGAAAAGATACAGATGGAACAAGAGCAAAACTTAAAATACAAATAAAATTTCAGATATATTCTAGGGATTCACATACGTTACTAAGATCTGCTGAAAATACAGTTTTGATTCCTCACTCCAACAAACTGCCACCAAAGTTCCTTTATATTTTTATACATCTTCATCTTTCAAGAAACAAAGACATTTAAGTAAGACACGTCAAGACTCTCAGATTTGTGATCTCTGGCAAAGATACCAATTAATTTGACCAATAACAATAACAAAGTGACGGTTAACCTAATGAAGTAACACAGTCCTCCTCCAGAAGAGTACCATAAATTGATCAGGAACATTTTAACAGCCTTAAATTAATGCTCCAACTTCTAGATTAATTTTAAATCTTTAGCTGCTAAGAATCTAGAAAGGTGAAAGATAAGCTAATTGCTCAGCTCATTACTAGTTTTTCTTCTGTCAGTATATTACCTTTTTTAAAGCATCACATTTGCACCTTCTAATCAGAGCTCTTCTCTGAAGTTTCGGTGCACCCCCGTGCTTCCCCATGTTGCACAGGTATGCCTCCCCCTTCTCCTGCAGACATGGAAGCACCAGAAATACTTTGGATGTCATATCTCCATAAATCTGGGATAACACTCATATTCAATGGTAGTAAAGCTGGCGTGTACCACTGCGTCTCTCTTGCCCAGTATCCTCTGTCCTTCCTCCTGCCCCTTTGAACAATCTCATCCTGTCTTTATTCAGCATCTGTAACTTCACTCCCTTTTTCTCCTTAGCTGTTGGCCTACATTTCATATTTGCCGTATTTAGACTGAGAGCTCCTACAGACACATTACAAAGTTGTTGGATTTTTCCTTCCTTTGTCTATAAAATGGTGTGCTATTTAAATGTTTTCCCATAACAACGGAAAGAGATGATCAGTTTACAACACTAAAGCATGTAGAAGGAGAAGGTGTGCATGCAAGGAGGAAGAGGACCCACTATTTTCCTTAATTTTAATAGGTACCTAAGAAATAACTTTTTTTTTTTTCCCCGAACCACTGACCATATACCATGCAAAAAGATATTGTTTAGAAAAAAGCAGAAAAAAGGCACCATGGTTACTGGAAGCCATTGTACCCTTTGGGCTGGGAATTTCAGCTGGACTCTGATTCTTAATTCAGCCATCACAAGGCAATGCTGCAATTACAATCCTCCAGGGACTGCAAATGAAAAAAAAATTACGTTCAAATCAACCGATTTCTAAGGTCACGCATTTGAGATCGAGGCAGTAGGGAACCAAACAGCCTTCTAAAACTTACAAAAATAAGCACAAATCATGGAACTAGGAAATTCTCAGAGGTATTCTCTCAACACCAACTTGATCTGCAAAACTCAATGGCCAGTAGTTCCATGGAACAGAGTAAGAAAAATCAGGCTGTGGGTTACAAAGGCAGGGAATTTACAATGGGAGGCTGATGGTGGACCACATGGAAAATGAAGTGGCTTGGACTCCAGACAAGCTTAGAGAGAGGGTGAAGCAATGACTATTTTGAGAATCCCTATTGGGCACAAACCATCATCCCGCTACCGAGTGCTAATAACATACATGAAATGCACTAACGGCTTAACATAGGCAGAAAAAAGCCAAATAATCTTTTGATATTAGAAAAAAAATATTAAAGTGATTCTATCCATCACAAAAGAGAAATGAAACAGGAAAATCTCCAGCATGTAGGCACACCACAAATGTGAGAACAGAGCTTCCCAGCAATGGGGTCGGGAAGACCTGATCCTTGCCAATAATTCTGGAACGAGAAATCTTTTAGGCAGGTTACCTCCTTACCTGCCTACGTCACTGATAGCTGCACAACTCTTAAGCAATCTTCTGTGCTGCTTTTCTATTGCAACAATTACACATGGGCAGGCTCAGAACTGAATGGTATCTGGTGTCACTACCCTAACACATGTAACTATCCCCCCAGACATTTACACGGCGCGTCTCATGGTGAGGAGGGACTACGAATATGAACCCCCGGCACACACAATACCATTAACACTTCCCGTTTTGGCTGGTATCGCTGCATTAGTGCAGTCCACAGGCAGGTGCTGTCATTTCTGACAAGCCTGTTGGGTAACAGTGACAGGAATCTGTCAGATGCTGCCCACACGCAGGCCGTGTCCCACATGGCACGCCGACCTTCTCCAAAGAAGTTTCATTTTAAAATTCTACTGAACACGTTACAAATACCAGCTGGCAACACGCAGTGTATCGCAGAGAAAGGGAAAGGTGTTAACGGTCAAGACAAAACAATACCCTCCCAGGGCAGCAGTGAGCTTGCTGGAGCACGTGCTGTGCTTGGTCGGAGAAATGGGTTGGATCTTTGTGACGGAGGGACACTTGGTCCATCAAACAAGGTAACGGGCAAAGGCACCTCTGCGCTTCCCACGCAATTCCCTGACCCTTCGGTTGCCAGAAGATTCGTGCTGTCATAAAGACAACCCTAAAACAGCCTCAGGCTTTGCCAAGAATAAACCACAATTGCCTTGACCCTCAAAAGATCATGTTCATACCATGCACAACTCCTTTTTCCCCAGGAAAAAGCCATGTGCCACACATAAGATGATGCACGTCAAAGACCTTTGACACTGCCTCAACACAAATACACAGCCTGCCATCTGTTCTTCCCTTGGACAAGGAAATTCTGAGGGACCTACTTCTGCTTCCTGCCTTCTTCACACCACTTGAGATGCAAATCTGATGAACAACCAGTTACAGTTCCTAGGCAGGCAGTGAAACATCAGAGGCTCCCAACTAGCAGCAGAGCCTTTGCACACCTAGCCATGACAGCTCAGAGCACTTCTGCTCCTGTGCAAGAGCTTATCAGACCCACAGGAGAGCTTTAAACTTTAAGCTAAGTTATGGGACTACCCACCAGTGCCTGCGAGACAAACACCTACACCCTCTGTCTCCACTCAGCTGCAAGCTCTCCGCTGCCGGGAGGGAGGGAATAGGTGCCAATACCTTCAGCTACACAAACAGATTTGGGAGAGCCTTTCTGCAGCAGACTGGGAGCTTGGGTTGAGTACATTATGCAATGAGATAATTCCAGTATTGTCTCTTTAACAAAAAGTAAAAGGTCTCTTGAAATGATAATATAATTTCCAAAAAGCAAAAAATTAAGACCAGTGCAGAAACTGGTAGCAAAGAAGTGATTCATGAACACCAACAAAATGATTCACCAGCCCCTCGCTAGGAAGTGATATCATCGCACCACATCTCCATGAGAATGGCAGAAGAGAAGCCTTGTTTCAGAGGACATGGAAGTGCTGTATTCTCCAAAAGAAAAGTATTAACTCTGCAGGTGTGTGTGACAAACAAGAGGGGGCCAATTGTCAGTGCTCTGGGCAGTGAGTCATTGCCCACTATCAGATGCTTGTAAGCACTACTGAAGAATAACAAAACATTTCCAATCTGGTCTGGGATAAATTGTAAGTTCTGGGTGTATCGAACAGTTACCCCACAGCCCAACCACATTCTTCTCTACCCAATCCACCACTCCTCGCTCCATCCCTCCAGCCACAAAGAGTAAAATCCTTTCTTGCTCCCCACTTAGCAGCCATGTAGTGAGTGTGCTCTTGCATTCTCTTACCTCAGTCCCACACTCCCTCTGACCCACAAAATTGCCTCCACTCTCAGTCTTGCCGGAGAACTATATGCCTTCACAGTTTGCCTGCTCCACTCCAGCACAGCCACCCAGGTGCTCCAACGCTTCTCACATCAAAAGGCACAGGGCTGCTGCACATCCAGCTGGCCCAGGGCATCCCAGAGCTCTTCTGATCCCTCTGCTACACTGATTCTCACCTTGTGGCTCACACTAAGGGGAAGCTGAATGCATGTTTTAGGTTTCCACATGTATGCTGTGGTGACATGCTGGATAACAGCCTTTTTCAGTTCTTAACACTGTACCTCGTGTTGGACACAAGCATGCTCTCTGCAGTTATTCTGGGTGGTATCAGCTTGTCAGCACCTCAAAGCCCTAAGCACGCTGCACTCTGCCATGCCTTGTCACGAATGATCTGCCCCTCGCAAGGCAGGCAGCAGCAGGCTTGCAGCTACATAGCTGCCAAACTGACAACGACAAGCTGACACCGACCAGATTAAGAGGATTTTCTGTCACTCTTATTCCTTCTCCTCACCCTGCCCCCTGTGCCAAGAGGTCAGTGCTACCCCTCCAGTTCAGCTGATAGCAATGCTTCTCCCTCACCTACAACTCTCCTCTCAAAAAACCCAACGCTTACATCATCTAACATGCCCTAAGCATCTGAAAGACAATAAAACCAGAACTGCTTTCCCTCCCTGCTGCCCAGCTGTGCCAGAGATGAGGGACATTTCGAATCCAGGGAACTGCCAGAGAAGAGAGCGGCAAATCTTTTAATCACTCCATTTCTCCAAAACTCCTTTAAGTCTCTGCAGGAAGACTGGTGGGCCTGCTGCTATGGGGATCTGCTGGCCCACAGCACCCCAGAGGCTACTGTCAAATTAAGGCTTTAGGAGAAATCACAGAGCAGCAGGCACATCCAAGCAGCACTGGGGAAGTCATCTGCAAGGAAGAACACGTCCCATGCCAAGTAACATGAAAGCAAGTTGTATTTATTCTGCTAGCACTCCTAACCCCCCAGGGACTGGACTTTTAATGCAACTCAAATCCTCCAATCTAGTTCCAGTTCCCTGGAGACTGGTGCTGTAGATGCGTAGACAGGGCTTAGAGCTGAGCAGCTCTGGGACTTCTGATATATCCAGCCACACTTGGTGCCAGCCAGAGCAACAGAGGACTCCTCGTGCAGTCCATCTGCTTCATTGGATTCGCCTAAAAAGCAGAGTGGAAGGAAAGCTGCTCTCTGTGTTCCAGCAGTGGCCGCTGGCTCGGGCACAGCGATAGACACCTCCTGTCCCAGAGAGGTGCATCTAAAAGGACAAACAGTCAAAGGGAAGACACACACACACACAAATGGGGAACTTGGTTGCATGATTTCTCTGTGTGGTAGGGCACAAGAGAGAGCATATTCTTGATGTGGTTTCAGTGTTTCTGTATATTAGACAAGATCAGCAACAGAAAATGGGAATGCCCCTTCCTTTGGTCAAATACACAAAAAAAGCACTGGGCCTGATTTTCAACTGGTGACACTTATTTAGTATCCAGGTAACCCAAACAATTTTCACAGTTACTCCTTATATATTTAAATAAGAATAATACCTAATTTTCCATTTGGCTTAGGGAAAAAGACACTGCTTTTGGACTAAACAAGCATAAGTAACCTGTTAGCAGGCATTTTAGAGAACATTTTGCTTTGACAAACACATTCCCTGAAGATATTTCTATGATCTACATGAGCAGCAACTGTGGTACTCATCTCCTTAAAAATTATCAAGCATCATCAGTTAATGAATCCTGTGTTACAGTGTTTCCATCCAAAGAGCCTCCTTGTTGTGCATACGCACCACTTCGTTAAAGTCCCAGGGGCACACTGCAGACAGAGCAGACTGGAATAGATCACAGATACCCATTTTATCTCAATTACCCAGAAAAGTGAATGGTTCGATTTCTGTGTAGTATAAAACCTCATGTACCACAGGAACAGAAGCTTAAAGGCCACATAGTACTTTCACTTCATGTGTGCATCTTCCAGTGATGTCAACTGGATGGGAGCTTCTCATTTTCAGCCAGCACAACTTTTGCCAGGAAGTATTTTCAGACAAACCCATCAGCTCTGGGCTCACACTTTTGCCTCAACAAAACTGGATGGCTCTCCACACCATCCACACTTGTACTGTCACTTTTACATGACAGAAGGAGAAAAAAAAAAATAAATAAAGAGCTTGCATAAGTAAAATTTATTCTATCAAATTCTGGAGGCTCTTTGAAAGGTAAAAGCATTTTTAAATCCTGGCCTCAGGAAAAACATTCTCTCTTTCAGGAGTTTGAATGATCACATTCCTAGGCATAAGGACAGCTAATCACTTGTGGTGAGATTACAACAGTTTAATAGTTTAACAACATGAAGACGGCTTAAGCCAACAGGTATCGTGTCACCACAGGGCACGAGAGCTGAGTTCCTGAAGTTCATTTGTTCCTGAAGCGCAGGCGAGGAGTGACAGTGTGTTGAGCTACAGCCATGTAATTGCTTGTAATTATCTCTTTTATATTCTAAGAGCTAAACTACCTTTGTTCTGAGGCACGGGTCAAAATATTGCAAGAAATGCAGGGCACAGAGTAGAAGAAAGGTGATTTTCAACTTGTTAGGCTTCCCACAAAGTTTTCAGATTCTGCACATGGATTTAACTAAATCTATCATTTAGGTTACATCAGAACATCTTTATATCTAAACAACCGAGTTCCTGTTATCAAAACCCTTTTTTTTTTAATTCTAGTTAGAAGTAAAATAGCTCAGATTCACAGATAAAGATTGAGATGAGATAACGGAAATAAAAGATAATGAATCAACTGGTTTTGCACACAAAATAAGTGTCTGAAATCACAAAGCAGCCAATACACTGAGTCTGCCTTGAGTGACATTACAGACTGGCCCCTTGGATCCCAGGACTTAAAATCACCTTTGCTCTCTCTGTCACAGGTCAAGTACAGCTCAGCCAAACCAGGAGATGCGTGCCAAACAGTTTGTATTTCCAACAATTAAATATTGAATTTGCCTTTTATAAGTCACTTAGGAGTCACGCTTGCACAATTATTTTCATACACAGCTACTTTATTTCAGCCCCAAATACAAAAAGCTATTAAGAGTTAGCCAGATTCTGCTCTCATTTGCCCTAGTGCAAAACCACGTCATTTCCACTCAGACCAGTGGAGCCCCAGTTTCGTACCACACACGGGAGAGCAGAACTCCTTTTTCCGAGGCCACTCACGCTGCCAGTGAGTTGCTGTGCCTGCGGCACACGTGGCCTGGAGGTCTCCATTCCGCTGCACACACTATCTCCTCTGCTCACGTCCTTCTAACTCCTCTGCAGTCCCCCCATATCCCTCGCGGGCCTTTGTTGTAAATGGACCCTGTTGCAGACTGACCAGAGCAGGTTACTTATTCCCCTTAATTCATTGGATTTACAAGAAGCATGCCAGCTGAGCAACACTGAACAAAAGACAAAATTGTTTCTGCAGTGTATTTACACACAATAAATGAACCAATCGAGCAAACAAACCACACACAACGTGCCCTATTATTAACTGAAACCAGAAGAAACTCTCTTCAGTACTTCCAGTGCTTATAAATGCATGCTTATCCCTAAGTAACCTAGAGCTTCCAGCAATTGCTTAGTCCTCAAAGCTTTGAGCCACGTTTTCTCCACAGTATTTACTCCCTGGAGCCCGCAGAAGGTAATAAATAACTGGTTTCCAACCCCGTTTTTTTCAGATCCTTCCACATTGAGGGCAGGTTTCGGTCATTCTCTGTGACTGACTGATCATCTGGTTTAACTCCTCCTGGACTCTCTTCATTCGCTCGACATGTCACCCGGCTCCCACCCTCCCAGGCATAGTGCCATTCCCACCGCCAGGCCTGGCCAGCGAGGGACGTGCAGCTGGGTGCCAGGGGACACCAGGAACTGTGGCACTGGGAAGCAAGCTCTCTGCTGCCAGTCAGGAGGCACCTACAACGAGAGCAAGAGCGAGCTCAGCAACATCCCGAGAGAACAGAAGTCTTAATGCCGCTGTCCCTGCACGCCCACACCAGCTGGGTTAGGAGTTACTGTTCTGCTCTTCTACAGATACAGCATTTAGGAGCTCGTAACCGTTACTTAGCGCTTTATTTCTTTCTAGAATTGTAATAAAGCAATTCCCAGCACACAGAGAGCACCAGCCAAACAAGCCTGTGTCCCTCCCGGCAGGCAGTCTGACACCATCCCAGGCACCAGCATCCCGCAGGATGGTGTGTCCTTCTGCAGAGGCAGTTTTCTGCCACTTTGCCTGACCACAGCCACATAGCCCGAGAGGCAAACTCCCTCAAACAATTCCCCTTGCATCAAGGGAAAAGTAATTTATTACACAAATACGAGGCACAGCGAATCATCCCAGCTTGACTACTGACCCATGACCAAAAAAAAAACAACCAACAGTACTAGTTTCAAGACCCTTCTTCCGCCACCCTTCCTCTGAATAATTTAATTGAGGGGGAAAACTTGACATGTCACAGCACAGTATTTCTGATGCTAATTCATGTATCTTTTTTTCCCCTCTAGAATTCACTGAAGCAGAAGACGATCGTCACCTTTTTCAAGTGGGAGATGCTAAGAACTGGGTTTCAACTCTCTGGTAAACCTGGAAAACAAGGCAAGGGGCCAGCTACTCCGTGCGTGAACCCCCAGTGATTCAACTGAAGCGTGTGTAGATGAGGTGAGAACCAAGGAGAGAACTGAATAATCCCATTCCAACTGTGTACAGCCAGATTTGTAAATGGAAAAACTGGCCCCTATTTTTGAAATGGAGTATTATCATCTCAGTAAAGCAGCAGTACGACTATGCATTCAACATTTTAATTCTCAGACAAAGCAAGGGTAAAAGCATAATTTGATAATTTAAAATAAAAAAAAAAAGACAACTGTAAGGCTGCTTGGGCAACTTTGCTTGTACCTTACCTTCTCATGTAAGGAATCAGTGGCTGGACACTATAACATACTGTCTATAACATAGTCTACCATCAGCTCCAGATCCTTTCATTCTAACTCCAATACCCATATGCTGACACAGTGTATATATGGCTTACACGTATGTTTTATTTAGCACAAAACAAGGAACAGCACTGCATTTAGTATTCAGTTTTAACCTTGCATATACACAAACAAATACAGATGCAGACAACCTTGAGAGATCAGGTACATGTGTGAAAGCTTTTTTTAATACAATCCCAAATATTTCTCACCATTACTGGAATCCCTTACAAAGTCCCCCTAGTAGCATCAGTACAAGAACAAAAAGTCACATGAATGACACGCTCACTCCCCACACGCACAAAGAAGATTTTGCCCCAACACCCTATTTTAAGGATAAAGCTTTTAGCTTTAACTCAAGTGTCACACCAACTACAGCCTACCACAGGAAGATAGCAGCAGAGACACAGACACACTCAGAGACTTTGTTAGGTGCAAAAAGTAAAGTGAGCAAAGTTATCCAACTGTTTTGTGGACTCGGGTTCTGTTGGCATCCTCATAGAGTGTCATAAATGTAAGTATATAGATAAAAATACAAATACAGTTACAACCCTGCCATGAGTTCCATGCAAACAGCTCTCTGTAAGCAATGTCAACTCCTCCTATGTGCAAGGCCTTGCCTATACAGGGCTCTCTACAGGATTAGGACTGTAAACTATGTACATAAACGCTGGTAAAGTGTGTTTACATAATATGTAAATAGATAAAGAAAAGTACATTCACACCAACTACTGAGGAAAGAAAACAAATCATTTTTCTACTGCTAAAAGTACTGAATCACTTACCATCTGGTTTGGGAGAAAAAAAAGACTCAGTCCAATTCAGCTATGAAGAAAATCCTGTCTAAAAAAAGTAATCACATGCTAGATCCCCCACAAGTTCAATTTCCAATCATTTTAACATGAAGACATGGAGAGTTTTGTTCTCCTGAAAGGAAAAAAAACAACCAAACAGTAAGAAGGATGTGTGTCTTGTTAGGTTCTGATCCTGCAAGCTCTTAATGCTGAGCTATGGGGAAGAGTGGAAGCTATTTTTTAGGAAAAAGCTGAGTCTCTGCATCAATTTCTGCTGGACCGCGTCCTAATTTTTCAAGAAAAATCTGCCATGTTTTTGCTACCATGCTGTGAAATGCAAAAGTAAAATCTAGATACTAAATATCTGAACTAATTTCCCTTAATACCTCAGTAACATTTAGGGGTTTTCCTCAGTCATCTGAAGATACACCTATGCACACTGTAGCATGGTGCAGCAGTGGCACGTTACTGACAAGTACATTATTCTAATTGAAAACGAGCATGTGGTCACGTAAATACTCTGAGTACTAGAGCACAACCAGGGAAGGTCATGTTTATAGCTCTGGCAAGCACTTGTCATTTTCAGACTTGCAACTTTTCACTTTGTCCTCCAACACACCATTAAAACTACTTTCTTCATTTTTAAAGAAACAAAACTTTTTGTATCATTTCAATCCACACTTCAAAACCTAGCCTACACATAGCACCAATTTCCCAAATGCCTTTGTATGCTCCCTTTAACAGCTGTTCATCCCATAACTGTACATCATGCAACCAAACTGCTCTGTTCCCTCCTTCCCTGGACGTTCAAACACCAACCCACCTCTGCTGCGTGCTGCTTCTCTGCAACATCCTCCTGAGCTCTTTCACTGACATTCCGTCCACATCCTCTCTTCCTTTCTTCTCTTTTTCCCTCGACATTTCCCTCTAGTAAGGAATTGGCAACATTTTCTAAATGATGTTCTTCTATTCTAATACTTTTGTCTTGGAAGTAGTCAAACCCTCGAAGAGAGATCAATACTGCTGCTGGGGAGGCTGTCACTGTCCTGTGGGTCCTGGCCACGGCCCTCTGCTTCCCTCAGTCCACCTGCCTTGTTCAAATACTTCCTCTTCCTGGAGGCCTCGAGTTTAATACAGACCCTTTACCTATGGACAAAGAAGGATTTTACTGGATTTACCAATTATCCTAAACACTACAAACACCCAAAAACACTGAAAGAATTTTCCCTGTCCCACTAAATACCTTACCCACTATATTTTACTGTTCACCTCTTTTTCCACTGAACACTAAGTCTTTCTATGAAAAAATATATCTATTATTTACTTAAAATAGAAAACGTCCCTTGGCTATTCCTTAAAAATTACTTATTCTTTCCTTCTTAAATTTAGCACTATTGATTAACCCTGTATAGAACTCTCCTGGGATAAATTAGATCCCGAATCGTTAAGAAATTAAGAAGTTCTCTCTCTCGATGAAAAGAGATTCTTGAAATAATGTGTTATATGTACAGCCAAAGACAATGAAGTTACTATGGCTTCATGCACTACTGTTTATCACCTGTGTCACGACCATACCCAGTACTCACTCGTGATTGTAAAAAAGAAAGGCTTAGCTTAAAGATAGTCTGTGCCTTTGTGGCAGTGCAGGCAGGCTATGAGTGAGCACCAAGCAGGTTACAGGGACTCGGCCTCTCAGCAGTAACTCTTTAAGCCGCAGAAATAGGATCACTTTAGACCTTGCTAGTAAGGTTGCCTAAGGTTGGGGTGTGATCACTTAGCGTAGCACAAGCAGTGGCAGACCCACACCTCACACCCTCTGGCACCCCCGTTA
>JAOQGH010000002.1:6725197-6742900 GCA_025769975.1 Gallinago jamesoni | reverse complement strand
TAAGGTTGGGGTGTGATCACTTAGCGTAGCACAAGCAGTGGCAGACCCACACCTCACACCCTCTGGCACCCCCGTTAGGAAACAGTCTACTTCCAGCTCTCAGGTTCCAACAGAGCAGGATCACACCCAAGCACAAAAGTGCTTATATACCACACCTATCTCAGAGTGGGCAAAGGTAAATGTGGCACTGCAGTCAGTGACAACATGCTGAGAGAAACATAAGGCTTTTCCTGCAAGGGAGCAGCTTTTCTCATCACTGCCCGACAACGAGGACTCTGCAGCGCCTTTGTCCGCTAAGCAGGCCCTTCCCCTGGGTCATGTCAGCAAAACCTTCTCTTGCCATTTAAAAGCCAGCTGCTGAGGGGAGGGCTGACGGTCCTTGGAGCTGCTTCCAAACAGAGGTGACCTTGCAAGCTTTCTCCCACCCTCCGCTTTCCCACTGAGCGACCAAACAGGACTCTCGGGAGTCTCTGAAAAAGTAACAGAAAGAGGGGAAAAAAAAACAAGTGGAGTTTGGCACTGATGCACTGATGTAAGAGAGGCCAGAGGGGCCTTATGAGTCTAGTGGACAGCAACAGAATTCAAAAGATCTACAGGGAAGTGGTTTCAAAAATAGTGGAGAGGGCCACGCTCAAAGCCCATCAAATTACAACAGCAGGATGGACTCCAGGTGCTCCACTTCACAGCCAGCCAGGACCTTCCAGGGAGGAGACAAACCCTTCATGCTACTAAAGCTCCAGGACAACAGCCAACTATGTCTCCTGTTCCGTATCAACTATCCCGGGAAACAGATTTCAACTGTCCCAACAGGTAGTATCAGCTTTTAAGTTAACAGTAACTTCTATCAACAAAATAATAAATGACTTCTACGCATTTTGCTGCTTCTGAATGCACTTACGTAAAATATCAAATTATTTTAGTACAACCAGAGATAAAGATGTGCAGGGAAGAAATCACAAGTAAACATACCACATCTTTAACTGTGCCTTTTCTGCTGTCAGTTAAAAGACTAAATGTGATGGGCCAAATGATAGTGTTGTAAGAATAACCAGTTTAATCAACGATTCCCATTTATTTCTAATTACATTCTTCATAACACAGTATCCATACGCCTTCATGTTGGTATTTTATTTTGAAACTTATGCCAGTAATAAGAAAGAGTGATAATACATCTTTTTGTGGACTCAGAATTACACTTGCAAATTGAGCTGTGGGATTCTTTCATCTCAGTATTTATAAAAAAAAAATATCTTTTTTTACTTTCCTGCCTGTATCTGAACGCTCAGAATTCTGGACACTTGAACAATATTCTTGAATATATTTTTTAATTTTTAGACATAAAGGTCATATTTGTCCCAGATTACATAATCAGATTATCTTTAGAAAACATTAAAGATACGTGAAAACCTTAGAGAAGTCAAGCAGTAAATCTTTCCACAACCGCTAGGGGATTTCTCTCTCTCTCTCTTTCGTCACTCCTGCATACAGCTGGGGAAAGTATTGCACAGCTCCACAGCTGCAGTGCCTCAGAGCGACGCCGCACAGGGCGCTCTGGCCAGAGATGCCTTCCTGCGAGCTCCACGCCAAGAAGGGAGCGCAGGAAGGGAGGTTTCTAACCGTGCTGGTAAATGTCTTCCTCCTCACACCCAGGATCAGCCCTAGACAGTCAGAGAGTTCAGAAGGAATGAGGCCATGACTAACCCGCAGCACCCACCACCAGAGTCTAACCTGGGCGGCGCCAGAGACCTCAGTACGGATCTGATTTGCACCAGTGGAAAGCATGAAATCAGCGGAGCTAAACTCAGACGATCAGAATGAGGCTCGTTATCTCTGCAAATTCATGCACGGGGAGCTGCACGCTGCACAGCCTTCCCCACTCTGAGTCACTCCAACAACTCCCGCTCTAGGCTGTTCGGTAGCAAACTGTCAATAAAATTCACTAATGATGGGCTTTATATAGAAATAGTGCATTTAACTGAGAGGCTACAACAAATGAAGAGTGCAGCGAGGGGTGAATTACGTGGTTAATGGAATACAGGATGTGTGTCAGTAAAGAAGTGGTAAAGGCGGGTGGGAGTCTTAATGTTACATAGATCTGCTTGAAGTTTGGTATCTAAATGAACCTAATTCCCCTTTTAATTTCAGTACAGTTATAGCTAGCACTCCTCTGTGTTTCTACAGATATATAAATTCTCTGATGAATAACTGATAGCCAACTTTCTTTTACATAAACCATTACTGAAGAGCCAGCAAATATTACAGCCATTTTGCTTGTCTTCTCTGTTTTTAGTCTTGTTCTCATCTGAATCATGTTTGGCTAGTGTTCATATCCATCTCCTTGATTGGTGGTAGCTATAAAATAAAAATTAATATATACCCTTGCAGAACCGGTGGCAGGAACACTGCAAAAACGATGTTACTTGACACAGATTCTTTTTTTTTGTCCTATGTAAGCACACATCTGCAGCTGTTGGGAACATTATAACAGAAAATGGTTTCTGGACTGCCTGTCCAAGTTCTGTACCTTGTAAAATACTCTAGTATCGTGACATAACATTTAATTACAGCTAACAACTGACCTTCTAAGCAGATGGCTGTCACTTTCATCCATTCAAGACTGTTGTTTTACCTGGTGGCTACAGGTAATTCTAGCTTCTTAAACCAAATTAAGAAGATCTGGGAAGCAACCCCTAGAAAAAAAAGTGAAAATAAGCAAGGGATATTTCACAACCTTGGGGGGAATTGTAGTGCAGAACAGCAACAAAAAAAGCAAGAAGCTGAAGAACTGTCAATCCCATGGGAGAGTTCAGGTAGAAAGAAGAGGAACCTAGAAACAGGGGCACTGGGCAGGAGAAAATAGCTGTAATACTTCTCAACACATTCTCTTTCTGTGTGTGGGGAAAAAAAACAAACACAGCAGGAGACCAAAACCATAACCTGAACCTGACCTCACTCACACTGGTTGTATCATAAAACCACTGGGCTGAACTTTGGTCATTGCATCACCAACACAAAGCAATCTCAAAGCCCAGCCAAGCAACTACACCATGATTATTCTTTTTTTTTTTTCCCTTCACATGCAGTCGAGATGGTAGAGGCCAGCGAAGAATATGGCTTTTCAGAAGAAAAAACACATTGATTTAATTGTCAGTTGGCTGGACAGCTTGCTTTGCTTCTGAGGTTGTTTGGTTTTTTTTTAATATTCCTGCACTGAAAAATGTGGGTGTGATATAGCATTTAACTGGAACACTAAGTGCCAAAGACATATTTTTTACTGTATCTGTCAGAAATCGGAATCAATACAGTAGCTAAAAACATGGAGGATCATGTGGTCGTCAATTATGCAAAATATAAACCTTATCACCAAAGTAACATGGCACCAGGAATGTTCACGTAAAGATGTTCTTAAAAATCTTAATAAACATCCTTGTACACAGGACGTGTGATTCATGGTTTACAGACTGATAAGCACTAAAGGGTCAAGCAACTCACCTAGTTTCACCCAGCAAGTCATGACCAGGCTGAGATCGGAACTCGGGATCCTAGTTTCCCGTGCTGATCTTTCCTACAACTGCGCGTTACTCCAACTGCACAATGTCCTACCATTTCCAAGCATTTCCACAAAAGGGCCTACTTTTGTGCTGCACAGAAAAAGAACCAGTGTGTTCAAAAGCAAACATTCTAGCAATCCCTTGCAAGCATAAGATGTAGTTGCTAAGGCGGGACACAAATGGATAGCTTAAGCCAACAGAAAGGTAATTTACCATTATCGCTGATAACGATAATTGCCAAAAATTCCAGTCCATACCTTCACAATTAAATTGACTGTCCCTGCAGAAGACTACACTGAACATGGAGACCTTTAAAACCCTAGGCCTCTTAAAAAAATGCCAGTTGCCAGTCAACACAGCAGTGGTGAGACTGTCAGTGCCCTCAGCCATTCACTCCAATACAGAAAGGCTCACAGGCCATCTGCACCTTCATCCTAAGCATCTTGCCAGGCATACCTGTTCCTGCCAGGTACAGAAATGCTCTCCTGACCCCCATCCCATGCTTCCAATGCTGGCACTGGAGAGAGAAAGGACTTTAAACATCGCTGTGAACATGAAACAGCTGAAGATTGCAATGCTTTGTAGCTTCTGATGGAACTCGAAAGCAGCAACTCAAAGGAAGAGGAAGCAATAATGCCATGACCTAAATTTGCACTGTGTGCACCAAACTTATTTATAGATGGATGGAAATAGGTTTGGGAAGAGAGACTCAAGTCACCAATCTTTGTTTATAGTATCAGTGTTTCATCCTCTGCCGGGTCATCACAACATCTGTATTTCTGATTAATGTAAAATATGTAAGAATACTATAAGGCCATATATATCTTAGTTAAGTTTAATGCATATCTTAAAACTCTAGTTTGCCCTTAATCAAGAAAACCCATTGTTTTACCTTGGTCTTAAATTACTTTTAACTTGGTGGGCTACAGCCATGGGAGTCCTATTTGGTTATTATTCAGCAGTTGTTCAGAATCCCAACCAGCTGGGCCTAGACCTACCATGCTGAACACTTGCTTAAATAACTGAGCTTAAACGATTGAGCTCAAGATGGTATGAGCCTGTGTATTTTTGTGATCAGAGCCTAACTTGCTTAACAAAACCGGCATAGGTTAATTTCTGAATAATTCGTTAATTGCACGAATAGGTTAATTTCTGACTTCAGAACCACAGGATTTTCTAGGCATGGTCTGCTACGTGCAGTCACGTGTATTCTAAAGAAAGAAATGGGGTCATTGCCACAGATATATAAATGAAATAAAATGCTGCATGTAACGCCCTGGCAGAATAAATGCTGTGCCCTTTTTGTACATCAGCCTGGAACAACCAGACGCAGGCTCCGCCGGGGCTGGAGCCAAGCCAAAAGGTTATCCATCCTTTCTGTCACACGTGGATTCTCCGAGGATCAGCGTCTGGAACTCCATGTGCTGGTTCGATGTCCATCTGTGGTTAAAGATAACGAATTCAGATACAGCCGCACGGGAAAACTGACGATAAGGAGACACATCAAGGCCAGCGCCTGCTGTACAGCGAGGCCTCCATCCTACACCCCGAGGCGGGAGGCGGCCTCAGAAAATAAGATGTAATCTGATAAATCTGACACGGCAGCTCAGCCGAAAGTAGCAATTAGTGATTAAAAATAAACTGTTTATGTAGTCCGCTACCTGCCCGTGAGGCCGGACTTGCGCTACCATCCTCGGTTTTACATGGCCAACCCACAAGCCAAGTAGAAAGTCCCTCCGGCACCTTCTCCTCGCCTCCCCACAGAAAACAGCGGAACCTTGTTCAGGGCCGTGGCCTCCCCGTCCCGGCAGGCAGGGCACTGCCCAGACCCCCGCGGGACCGGGACCTCTGCCCGCCGGGACCCCGCCGCCCCTCAGCGCCGGCCGAGGCGGGCCCTTCCCGGGGCACAGGGCTCTCCCACACCCCTCGCCTCGCCCCCCGCCGCGACAAGATGGCGGCCCCACCACCCCCTCACCTCCGCCGGCCCCGCTAATCCTCCTCCTCCTCCCCCGGCCGCCGCCGCTGCCGCCGACTCCCCCGGGGCCCCGTGGAGCGGCGCTGGCGGCGAGGCGGCGGCCGGGACTACGATCCCCATGGTGCCCGGCGGGGCGGCAGCGCCTGCGCGGCGGGGGCAGGGGGAGGAGGCGGAAGCGGCTGCCGGCACCGCCTGTCGCGGCGGGGCCGGGCCGGGCCGGGCGCCGCCATGCCCCGGGACAACATGGCCTCCCTGATCCAGCGGGTGGCGCGGCAGGCGCGGATCACCTTCCGCAGCCCGGCGGGGCCGGCCTTCGGCGAGAACCTGCACCGGCTGCAGCAGCTGCTGGACGAGGTGCGCGCCGAGGACTTGCACTTGGCGCCGCGGGGGCCCTCGGCGGCGGCGGCGGCGGCGGGCGGGGGTCTGCCGTGGTCCGGCGTGGTGCCGCCCGTCAGCTACATGCACATCTGCGAGACGGAGAGCTTCAGCATGGGGGTGTTCCTGCTGCGGAGCGGCGCCTGCATCCCGCTGCACGACCACCCGGGCATGAACGGCATGCTGAAGGTGCTCTACGGCACGCTGCGCATCGCCTGCATGGACACGCTGCCCCCCGCCGCCGCCACAGCCCCGCCGCCGCCCCCCCCCGCCGCCGCCGGCGGGCCCTGCCACCGCGCCCTGTTCCGCTCCCGCCAGCACTACACGCCGGCCTCCCCGCCCTGCCTGCTCTCCCCTCACACCGACAACCTCCACCAGATCGACGCCGTGGACGGGCCCGCCGCTTTCCTCGATATCCTGGCGCCGCCCTACGACCCCCAGCACGGCCGGGACTGCCACTACTACCGCCTTCTGGAGGGGACGACGGCCGAGCCCGGCGGGCTGCCGCGGGAGGTCTGGCTGATGGAGACCCCGCAGGCCCCCGACTTCTGGTGCGGGGGAGAGCCCTATCCCGGACCCCGCGTCTGCCTCTGAGCCGGAGGCGGCCTGGGCCCGGCGGGGACCGTTAGGACGGGTGTGCCGGCCTTCTCCCCGGGCCCGCCCCGCCGGAGCCGCTGCGGGCCAGAGACTTCTTCATCATCCCACAGCCCGGGCCGGCTTCGGGAGTCGGGGGCAATAAAGCGCCGTCCGAGCCTGTTTATGCCCCTTGGGCTGATGTGGAGGAGCGGCACGGCGGAGCTGCTGCTCGACGGAATGCTTGGGGGGGGGTGGGGGTGGGGGTGGTAATAATCCAGCATCCTGTGTAAATAGTTATGGGGCAGCGCGTCGGTGAGGGGGGATCGGGCTCTGGCAGGGAGAGCAAAGGCAATAAGAGTCGCGCCGGGGCTCCCACCCAGCCTGGTCTGGTGGCAGCCCCTGGGGACGCCATCTCCAGAGCAGGTTTCCACAGGAGCTGTACCCTGCTAGCAAAAACCAAACCCAGAACAACTCCTGAGCCAGGACAATGCTCATCCGGGAAACACCGGTGATCCCCAGGGCTGGAGTGAAGGGAATTCCCACTCCGAAGGGACACTGTCGGGTTCAGAATTACTTTTTAACAGTTCTTTGAGGTGTTGCGTACAAGATCTCACTATTGCAACTGGGAATGACAGAGTATGTCTATGCATATTTCCTTCAGCTAGGAGAGAAGGAGACTAGTCAGCTGCTAATTAACCTCGCTTGGAACCTCTCATGCAGCAGTGGCGGAGGGTAGCGGACACTGTGGGCATCTTAAGAGAAAAAACAACTATCCACTGTTGTGTCATGGAAGCTATTTTAGAAACACGACGTATTTGCAAACCCTATATCTAGAGCGGCACGCATACCCTAGGTACAGATAAGATTTGACCTGATGTCTTCTCTTTAAAGTGTGGTCTGTGTTTTTATACGGACAAGTGAACGCTTTGGGCTTTTGAAGCCTTGCAGTTTCCCTCTTTATACTATTTATAAAGACTATTTTTTCATAAGGCTTTTAAATAAATGTAGCGTGGAAGAGACACCGTGAATTTCATCTTGCTATTATGGAAACAGTCCAGAGATGCTGTTTGTCCACGGCGGGGAATGTGATCTTTCTAACAAGGGAGAAGCTTTGCCTGTAGGTGAAATACTCCGTCTGTACAGCAAGGACTGGTCTCGTGCCCCTTCATCCCAACGCACATTTCGTACCACAAACCCAGGCCAGGGCAGCCTCGGCCCTCTCAGTCACCATGTGGGAATCTGAATAAGAAAACACGACTTACCAACCTCCTAAGTGAGGTACCAACCTGCTTCAGAAATGGTTCCACAGCTGGCTTTGATTTTTCTTTGTGTATTTATAAAAGCAGACTTGTTTTTCCTGTACAGTGGCTTGTATGTGTGAATTTTTAAATGATTCCGATACAGCATTGCTTGCCTTTTTTTTTTTTTTTTTGCCTGCGAAAGAATGAATGTCAAATACAGTCAGCATTATGCATGCACAGATTAGTTCTTTTGCAAGGAAAAATTGGTGGAAATTATTTTAGGAGATTTCCATTTATTTTTACAGGACTTCAAAGTATCTGATATTTCTGCAGCTGGCTTACCTGGTTTTCCTGGAACTCCCCTGCAGCTCAGCATTAGTTAATGTGCAACAATTCTCTATCGAATGTAGTCATTAACTATAACGCAATGCCTGCCTGTGTTACAGCCTGCTTTTGACTCTCTCCAATGCTAATGAAGACCATCATCCTTTTTCAGAAGTCCACAAAGAAGATCGAGTGGTGCATGCAAACAGCTGTACTGGAAAAACAAACTGCAACAGAGAGCATTTTTTATCTCGTCTGCTCTATCCTCCCCCTAGGTCTTTCTGCTTGGTTTTAAAATTATTATTTCTTTTCTCCATGTGTAAAGCCTAGTCAAGATATTTAATGGGATGAGACTTTAATGCATCTTTCCATAGAGGACAGCACAGCCCCTTACACTGCAGAATGCTGTTAACACACGTGGCAAAACCTTTTTCTTTTTTCAGTTTTAATAAAGGTGTTAGCATCAAAGTATTAAAGCCAGGGAAAATAGCAAAGAAAACCTGAGATGCATTAAAGAAAAGCCTCTTTGTGTAACTTCTTGCTTACTCAGTAACTGAAACTCAACTTCATGTGTTCTGGGTATCTGTAAGCGGAAGGTCTTAAGTCTGTAATGCTGTTCCTTCTCTCTGCCGTCTGGTATTGTATTTTCACAACAGCAAAATTACTGTTATTGCCGAGTTATAGAATAAATACAAGATATCTCACCACTGACCAGTCCATACTTTTCCTTCACGAGTACGACAGTCTCGAGCCGCGTATGGCACAGAGCACCAGTTTCTTTTGCCTCACAGTCCGACTGGTGCCACCGGCCCTGCTTTGAACGGCGATGCTTAGTGCGGGATTCTCAGCCCAAATCCCCCACCGGGGCCCTGCAGAGAAGCCCAGGCACACATGGTACTGCCACTTTTGAAGCTGGCTGTTGCTGCAAGGCAAAGGCATGGGTTTAGGACCGCTCGTGCTATTACACGCTGTCAGGCTCTCCTGTAGCTGCCTGCTGGTCATTGGCAGTTCCCGTCATTCAGCTCGTTTGCAATTTCTGTGTTTATCTCGCTTTGCTTTTGGCTGGGGTTTTACTCTCGTAGCAGGGCTGCAGACAGTAGTTTGGAGAGCGCAGGCAGAGCCTCGGACTGTGCACCTGGGTCGCTGAGATCCCGGCTTTGCCCGCGATGCTCTGTCTGCAGCTGAGCTGTGGGTGACCCGAGGCTGTGGCAGTGACTCCGGGAGCCCAGCACGCTGAGGGCACCGCATCCCTGTCCGCCTCTCCATACCACAGCCCAACGTGGCTTCCATGGGGTCATGCTCCCGTGTGACATCCCTCTGGCAGCAGGCCGCGGTCTCTCTGGGGAGCCAGGAGCACACAGGATCGGGTGGCAAAACTGCAACTCGCCAAGAAACGCAGCGAGGGGAGGTGAAGGCTTACTTGTGCTGCTGGGGTGGATGGTGAGGTGGTGAGCATGGCGGCTCTGGAGCTGGCGTTGCTCTGCGGCTCCTCCGTCCCGCACAGACCGGTCCGTGCCCAGCGCTGGGAGTTTGCTTCACCTCCCGTTCAAAACCCATCGCCTCACTTCAGCTACCGCTGACTGCCGTCCCCAGGGAAAGAGGAGCCGCTCCGAAAACCAGGGCCAGTTCCAGGAGATGGGGAGCGGGGTGTTTCAGGGAGAAAAGGCAGGTGCCGCCGGGGCTTTGCGCAGCGGGACAGGCAAAGCCTGGGAGCGGGCTTTGCCCCGCTCCCCTCAGGGCCGGGCTGCGGCGTTACCGGGGCGGCCCGTCCTGTGCGGTGCGGGCCGTATCGGAGGCCTCTGCGACATGGGGCGAGCATGCGTAGCTAGTACGGTCCCGCACCCACGGCAGGACCCGAGGGTGGGCCACGGGATAACATCTTAAAAAACAATAACCAAAAAAGGTTAGAAAAAAAACCAACAAAAACCGAAAAACAAGCGCGATGTTGCGGCCAGATGGGTTCAGCAGCAAAAGCCCGGTTGTGCCGCGGGGGTGAGCGCCGCCGCCGCCCCCGGGCCCCCGCGGAACCCCCCGAGAGCGGCGGCGGTGCCGCCCGCGCCGCCGGGAGCCGCTTTCCCCCAGCGGCGGCCGTCGGGGCGGCCGTACCCGCTGTTCCGGAGCTCGCTCGGGGAAGGTTGCCCGTGGGGCGGATCGTAACCGCGGAACAAAACAGAGAGTGAGTCAAAAAAACCCACCCCGCTCCCCGGTTAATATTAGCCCCGTCTCTCGTCTCCGAGGGAAATCCCCGCGCCCGAGAGCGAGTGTTTGTACGCCGGGGCCGCCGGTTTTCCGTGCCGAGGCGGTGCACCGCGCCCCGCGTCGCCCCGGACCGAGCTGCCCCGCAACCCCCCCGCAGCCCGCAGCCGGTGGGGAGGCACCCCCTCCCCCGGGCAGGATCAGGGAACCTACGGAAATAAAGGTGTCAATTTAGCATAATTAAGAGATTTATTTGTCCTCTTTTATAAACGTTGTAAGCACCGACCCTATTGTCGAAAAGTTTATTTACAGAGTGGCCAGAAAGAACCCCTCGCTCCTTCCAGCTCCCATTAGTGGTTGTGCATTATTGGTGTTACCTGCGGCGCCCCGGGTCCCGCTGGACAACGGGCGGCAGTTCCAGCCAGAGTATTTACATCCCGTCCCAAGTCCTACTACAAACGTAACACTTTTAAGTCACCGAAAAGAAAACAAAAAAACAAAACGAAACAAAAACCAAAACCCCAAACCAGTGCGTACAAAAATATAGTCTCTAAAAAAAAAAAAAGAAAAAAAAAAAGAAAATCCCAATATTAATAGGCAGAAATGTACAGCCATACTAAAACCAGGGAGGGAAAACTTTCCGGTCTCGGTGTCGCCGCTGTCGCCGGAGCGGATCGGTAAGGCACCCCCCACATGCAGACAGGGGACCGGGCTCTACACCACACAAGGCACCAAGGACACCTCACCACGACGGCACTGCATGCATCCATCCATCCGTCCGTTCGTCCGTCCGTCCTCCCGCCGCAGCCCCTATGTACACCCGCCGACCCGGCCTGACCCGGCCCGCCCCGCTCCGGCCCGGGGGAGCCCCGCGGCGCCGCCGGGTGCTCACCGCGCCCCGCCGCGCTCCGCTCCGCGCCCCGCCGCGCACCGGCGGCGGCTCAGCGCTGGCACCTGCGCGCCCCGCGCCCTCAGGGCGTCCGCGTCCGCGCCGCGCAGGGGGCCAGGGCGGCGGCGCCGCTCCCGCCGCCGGGCTGCGGGCACCCGGTGCCGGCGGCGGCGGCGGCGGCGGCTCCTTTCCGCTCCTTCTGGCGCAGGTGGATCTTGGTGTGCCGCTTCCTCTCGTCGGAGCGGGCGAACTTCCTGCCGCAGAAGTCGCAGGCGAAGGGCTTCTCGCCGGTGTGCGTGCGGATGTGGGTGGTGAGGTGGTCGCTGCGGCTGAAGTTCCGCATGCAGATGCGGCACTGGAAGGGCTTGTGGCCCGTGTGGATGCGGATGTGCCGGGTGAGCTCGTCGGAGCGGGAGAAGCGGCGGTCGCAGCCCTCGGCGGGGCAGGGGTAGGGCCGCTCGTGGACCGGCGTCTTGCTGGGCCGGTTGGGGTACTTGCGGGGCCGCAAGATGGGCCGCAGCGGCAGGTGGTGCGGGCTGTAGGCGCCGGCGGGCAGCCGAGCGCCCGCGCCCTCGCCCCCGCCGCCGCCGCCGGGAGCGGTGCCGGGGGCGGCGCCCGTCGTGGGCGCCCCCATGGTGAAGTTGCGGATGGTGGAGAGCGGCGTGAGGGGCGGCGGGACGCGGAGCGAGTCGAGGGGGCAGGGGAAGGGCTTGCGGTCGGGGGCGGCGTGCAGCTCCCGCTGGCACTGGGGCGGCGGGAAGAAGCCGCCGTACTCTGGGATCATGGTGAAGAGCCCGCCGTCGGCCGCCGCCGCCTTCGGGGAGGGGTAGGAAGGCGGCGGGGGGAACGGCAGCGCCCCGCCGCCGGCGGCGGGCAGGAAGGCCGAGGAGGGGTCCTGCGGATACAGGTCGCCGCAGCCCGAGTAGGGCGGCGGGGGCGGCGAGTAGAGGTGCTCCAGGTCGGTCGGCTGGCCCTGCGCCATGGTGCAGCCGAGGGCCCCGGCCAGCGGGTTGGGGGAGGCGGCGGAGGCGGCGGCGGTGGCCGAGGAGGAGGCGGAGGAGGCGGCGGCGGAGGCGGCTGAGGAGGCGGCGGAGGAGGGCGTGCTGACCCCCTGCAGGATCCCCGCGCTGACAATGTTGATGATGCCCTCGGGGTAGCAGCCGGCTCCGGGGTACTGCGGGTCGATGGAGAATTTGCCCATGTAGGTGAAGGTCTGGTTGCGGGAGGCCGGGGCGCTGGGCGCGAAGCCGCCGCCGTAGGGCAGGTCCAGGGCCCGCTTGTCGCCCATGTCCACGTTGATCATGCCGTCTGGGGGGGCAAGGAGCCGGTCAGCCCTCCGCGCCGCCACCCGCCGGGCGGCCCGGCACCGTTCCGGTCCCGGTCCCCTGCCCGGTCCCGGCGGCCGCTCGCCCCGGCCCGACGCGGGGCTGCGGCGCGCACATGTTGCGCTCCGGCTGCGGGGGCTCCGCGATGGCCCCAACTTTCCCCCCCAGCCGGGCGCGGGGGCAGAGCTGCCGCGAGGGGCGCCGGGGACCCCGGCCGGGCGGCGGGCGACCCCCGGGGGGATGCCGCGGCACCCCGTCCCAGCCTGCCCCCCCGACCGCCCGCCGTCCCGCCGCCCTCCGCGGGCGGCCCGTCCCGCACCTGCGCGGGCTCCGCTTACCTCCTGCCACACCGCTCATCTGGTCAAACGGCCCCGCCAGGTCGGCATTGGGGAAGATCGCGACCGAAGTTGGCAGCGCGGCGGCGGAGATGTCATCGGCGGGGTAAATGCCCTCGGGGAGCTGGTGCACGAACCCGCCGAGGGTCACCGGGATCTTGTCCACCGCCTTGGCGGTCATCATGGGGGCAGCGGGGCGGCCGGGGGAGCGGCGCGCCCGGGGCGGGGAGGGGAGAGCGGAAAGAGAGAGGAGGGGGCGCTTCCCCCTGCCTCCCACTACCGGCGCGGGGGGACGGCGGGGAACCGGGGAGGCATGTGCGGGCGGGCGGCCGCCCCGTCGCGGCGGTGGGGTGCCCGCGGTGCCCCGGGAGAGCCGCGCTCCCGCCGCCGCTCGCGCTGGAGGACAAGTCTGGCGGTAAGTATTTATGGGGGCCCCCTCAATGCTCGGGACGTCACTGCCCATATAAGGACTGAGGAACGGGGCCCGGCGGTCACGTGAGCGCCCGCGTGCGGGACCCGCCGCCCCGAATTACACCCCCCTCCCCCGAACCTCCCTATCCCTCCCCCCCCCATCATCATCATCATCATCATCATCATCATCATCATCATCATCATCATCATCATCATCATCCCCGCGGGGGCGGCCCCGACCCGCCCCGGCCCCGCTCGGCCCCCGCCGCGCCGACAGCGCCCCGCCGCCGCCCAGGGGGTATTCCGGTGGCGGGGCCCTTGTCCTAAAAAGGCGAGGATCCGGCCCCGCCCCGCCTGCCCTTTTTAGGGCTCGTTCCGGAAAATTTTAAAAAAGCTTCGGAAAAGCGGAGAGGAGGTCCCGGGGCCGCCCCGCCGGACCCCGCTTCACTTTCTCAGCAGCCCCTAACCGCAAAGCGGGCGGCGGGTCAGAAAACAGCCGCATTGACGGAATCCGGCTTCTCCTTTCTTTGAAAAAAAAATAGATTTTTTTAATTATTTTTTTTTTTCTGAATTACGGGTGGAAAGAGGCGCCCGAGCAAAGCGAGCGCCTCGCTGCTTTTTTTGGAAAGTGTCTGATCTATATATACCGCCGCGAAAACGGAACCGCCCGTCCCGCCGTCGGTGGGTTGTTATTGTACCGACGGGCACAACCGGGGACGGGACGGGACGGGGAGGCGGCGTGGGGGACACGGAGTGCCTCCCCCGCGGCTCCCCCCCGCGTCCCATCCCTCCACTCCCACTCTGCTTCCACTCCATATTATCTCTTCCATAAACCAAAGAGTGCTTAAATTCTAGCTTTTTTTTTTCCTTTTTTTCAAAGTACTAAAAATAACCTCCCTTGTGCCTCCCTTCCCAGGAGAAGCCAATCTTTCATATGCTGTTCCCAAGCTCGGAGCTTGCAGCCCCTACATCTTCTTGCTGATGAGGGTGTCAGATGTAATTATTTTTGAAAGCTGTATCCCATGCTACGTTCGTGTCACTAATCTCGTTACTTAGGAATATTTCATCTCACGGCTGTTTATTCCTGCGTTTAGGAAAGCAACTCTCACATATGGTCTGTAGCATGCAAGGCCCTTTTTCAGTGGTCTGCGGAAAAAAACCAACCCATCGGCAACCCAAGCAGCAGCAAGACACGGCAACATATGAGGGATGCTACAAAAGCACACTCCTGTTCCAACGCAACAAACAAGCCAGCAAATATATAGGAAGGCTAAAACCTCCTCACTGTCATTTTTAACTGCTGATACCAATATTTAGAGATTTTAGTCCATTAGAGCACGTGCCACGGAAGCGTGGCATGCTTAGGTGTCCCGATGGCGCATGTGCTCACCTCTGCCTTGGGTCCAAAACGCTGTCACAGGGCGTGTGTCTCGCAGGCCCATCTTTATCCGTGAAACACCTCACACCCCAGGTGGGACAGGTGCTCTCGGTTCCTCCGGTTTTGTTTCACTGCCTTTGGTGATGCGCCGGTGACTTGTGATGCTCAAGCGATGCTCACATCACTTTGGTAACTTATCCGGTCACTGCAGAGCCCAGGCTGGACAGGAGCGTGCCTAAAAAAAGTAAAAGTTTTAAGGGTGGTTTTCATACTTGCTAATGAATAGTAGGCATAAACCTAGGTGTTTTCCTTTATGAGTGATCAGGGGAAGCGTGCACAGTAATAAGTAAATATATAATACTTAGTGTTTTTTAACATAGATTTTGTTAGCAGTCCTTGCTAGTACTTAAATACAGCCAATACAGTTTGGCATATGAGATTTAGTTGAAAGAAAGCTCATGTTCAATTTCAGTAGGATTCTAGATATTTTCGTTTCAAAAACCCATCTCAATTTAAAAGTTAAATTGTGACAGAGAGACAGAGAGAGAGAGACAGGTTCTGGGAAATTTGACTGAGAAGTAGGAGCAATTGTATTGTACCTTTCCATTACAGCCAAGCTATAATTGGTCTAATCGCTACTATGAAAGAACAAAATATTGGATTCTGTTGTGTGGTGGGGCAAGTTATTTCACATGAATTTGAGAAACAGGTAAGTTTCTAAGTACAGTGTCCTCCTTACTGCAAAATGTCACGAATGTGTCAGGTACAGGTTTTAAGGATACTCTACAATATGTTTCTGTATTGTTTGAAAATACCACATGCCCACTGATGACACTAAATCATAACACACACCAGAGAAAGAACCACCAAGGTTTCCCATCCCACCTTAAACTCCCCACATCTCAATTCCAGCTTTGAACTAACTTGGTGAACGTAATGTTCTTCCACTTCAGAGGATTCAGTGAAAGACTGACATGAATAAAACTTAACAGACCTCCTGGCTAACTTCACCTAAGGAATACTGCTAGTAGTTGACTCTGTTGGTTAATTTTAAAAGCTTTCTCAAGAACGGGGTAAATTGTGTCTGATTTCCAACCTCTACAAGGACAATCAAGTCACTCGACTTCTGTCTAAATGGCAGCAGGATCTGGTGCAGGGCAAGATGGAAACCAAGTTAATGCTTGGGCTTCAGGAAGATGGTGACAGATGAAACCGAAATGTTTCTGGTCTCTTTTCAGATATTCTTGCTCTGGTGCTTTGCATATGCTTTGTGCCTTTGATCCCCATTTGGCTGATTATACCAAACTCTGAGGGTTAGGCCATCCAATTCGCACTGACGTCAATGAGCCTTACACGCAAAAAATCCTACTGATTCCTGTGGTTTCTATAAACCACGTGGTTTCATATGATGGACAGATTGCTGGTGTAAATTGCCAAAGCCCCACTCACACCAAGAGAGAAGCTGCGCCTCGTATGTGTGTGACATGTCTGACTGGATATAGCACTGACTGAGGAGGGTTCAGAGCTGAAGGGCACAACTTCTCTTTTATTCTCAATTTCTTTGAAACCAGCCTTTGGATTTATTATATTTGCTCTTTTAAGGTGCTAGCTGACGCTGCACTGGATACCTTTTCCTGCAGTCGTTCTCTACCACAAGTACCTGAGATAGGAGCCGTAGAGATAAAATTGTCCGTGCCTCCATACCTGAGCTTGAGAGTGGCTGAGGAAGAAAAGGCAGCTTATCATCTGCGGAGCTGGCAACACCGTTTAACCAGCTTAACATCACACATTTGAGTCATCTCTCCAGGGGGTTACTATGCTTTTGTAGCAAAACTTGACAGTCCTCATGTGCTAACAGAAACGATGCTAGTAGGCCTGCTTGGGAAGCGCACCCTGCCACTTACACTGTGCAGCCTACTGCTTTGGGGAACGTTAAGGTGGCCCCAGCTCAGCAGGTGCCCTCAGGAATGGGGACTCAACTGGCAGCAGGGATTTGTTCCTGGATAGGAGGTGAGTGACCCTGTCCTATGGCAACAGCAAGGGACATCTGCCCTAAGTCTGTGCTGGATTCAGGTTGGGGTCAGTGGTTTGTTTTTTTTAATGTTTCCTGTAAAAGAGAAGTTCTTCTCTCCAAAGGTAGATTTCAGAGTTTCCTAAATTTGCCCCTTTTCACTGGGGCAGAGATTTGTCATGTTCTAAGAGGGAGAAATGCCGATTTACTAATGCCTTTTATTTTGCCAGGGGTGTCTGCTGGATTCCCAGGCTGCAGGCAGAAGCCACTTCCCTTAAATCCACCCTGCCTGCCCCTCGCAGGGCTGATACAGGCTCTCAGCCTGTCCTGGCCAGTCACTGAAACCTGGTACCCAGCCAGGGAAACCTGCTGTAAACGTGAATCTACAGAAGACAGCTGCCTGGCTGCTGGCGTGTTAGGGGAAGGGGATGGTTAAAGAGTAGAAGAGAAGGCATCCCAGTCTGCCCTTAGCTACAGTACCTTGAAACCATACTCTGTGGTTTTCAGCCAAGGCTGCTTGTTGTCTTAGGATGAATGCCTGTAAATTTGAAAGAAGTAAATGACTTTATTGTGAGATTTGGCTCAGGAGAGCCTCAGCAGCATCCTGAAGAGTTATTTAAATGTCAATAACATTTTCTAATTCGAGCTATAGGAATTAAACAAATCCGCCTGGAATCAGCAAGTTACTAGTTTAAGTTTGTACAGCTGTAAACAAGTGTATGGGACAGAGAAAGCTTCCAGTCAAATAAAAACAACAACAAAGTCGTTTGCCCAAAACCTCTTTCTCGTTATTAAAGGCGCAGGACATTTCCTGGATATTCCCGTGCGCAGTTTCTAGCATATGTATGAACCCCGCAGTGTGTCTCCCCGCACACCCCTTTCCTTCCTCACGCAGCACCCGCGGGAAAGGACATTCCCGCAGGCGGCGGGAGGGGAGCGGGGCGCCTGTGCGGGCTCCACTGCCCTCTCCTGGGGGAAGATGCTCCCAGGAGCCGGCGAGGACACGGCAGCCGAACAGAAAGCTCCGTGCTGCTGGTGCTTCACCACTTTTAACAGCACCCCGAAAGCTTTACATCGCAGCTGTGACACCTATAGAGGGACCAAAGCGTAGCCCTA